>CAIGQQ010034734.1:7300237-7310581 GCA_903798035.1 Danio albolineatus | reverse complement strand
CGGGGTGGTCTCCTCATCCCCCAACATGGATGACGCGACGGCAGCCATATTGCGCCAGACCGCACACCACACACCAGCTGATTGGTGGACAGGAGACCGAGTGATGAGGCCAATTATGATATGGGGATGGTTAGAAGGCCAATGGGCAGATCTGGCCAGGATACATCCTGGGATTTTTAACGACCACAGAGAGTCAGGACCTTGGTTTAACATGAGACATCCAAACGACGGCATAATAAATGTAAAAAAAAAATGGCAAAAAAACTAAATTAATAAAGAATTGATTCATGAAGAATGATTTAAATAAAACATTCAGATGTCAGTGGTAAAGTCAAATTATACTCATTTTGACAGATTAAAGGTCCCATGAAATTAAAATAAAGTTGTTTAGATGTTCGTATCAGTATTGTTCGTTTTTAGGACATCTTTAATCTAGCGTGGTCCAAAACTGACAAAATTAACATTTAGAAGATACAAAACTGATATAAACATGTGAAACTTGTAGTTTATTACTTTAACCTGAATGGGTCAACAGTTTTATTCACGTCATACTTCAGTTTCTCATCAAATTTAGGGCCATGGAATCTGTGCGCGCAGAATTCCGCAGATTTTTAGCCCATCATTGATTCGGTTTATTTACTGGTGTAAATGTGTGTAAATTTATATTTAATCCATTTTAAAATTAATTTCAGTAATAATATTGACTAATATGACAAATATTTATATGATTTATTTACAATACAGTTTGTAAAGTAATATTTTCGGTGTTTTAGTAGATATTTTATATGAGAGACTTGCTTTGTTTGCCAAATAAAGTGGATCTAATTAGATTCACATTGTAAACATTAAATAAAAGTTACAAATGTATTACTTTTTATTTCATATATAAAGATTTTAGTTATGATACTCCCAAAATCATTCCGCATGAATCCGCAGATTTTTAACAAAAATACTCCCCAGAAATAGCAAAAAATGTCCGCAGATTCCGTGTGGCCCTAATTATGACCAATCAAATGTTCTCTAGTATTTGACCTGCCCCGCTCTCTTCAAGACGCTACTCATTTGCTTTTCATTCGATGCGCTTGAGCTCAACCACTCTCCCTGGCAGAGTGGTGATAAAAACAAAACACTATTGTCCCACCCTCTTTTTGTGTTTCGATTGAGATTACGTCAAACATTGAATAACAATGCACATTTCAAAGCACCTCATGGGACCTTTAATGTCAATTTTTGAAATGACCAGTCCAAAGTTATAATTTCCTTGACAGTTAGTCAAAATGTATTTGAAAAAATGTCAAAACTCTAACTTTTATTTAGAATTAAAATACAAAGTTTGATTGAGAAATAAGTGACATTCAAATTTACTATACTGAGTCAATACCTATATTAAGTAAAAATGATAAAATCAGTCATGACATGCTTCAAATCGGTCATATTTGACGATTAATGACTTATAACAAAGGAAAGAAAAATACGACAGCTGAAACAAATGAAAAAAAGTCAAAATTACAGCTACACAAGCTGAAATCATGACATAAATGTTGTTTTTTGGTTGAATTTGTCACTTTTTATTACCAAAGTTTTTTATGTTGCATAAATAATCTAACAGCTGTCCTAAACTTTAAAAAGAAAGCAGTAAAATAAATAAATAAATAAAAAATTGTATGGTTACAAATGCCTTAATAGAAATACCAGTTCACTTAACAAACTGACCAATAACAGCTTGTGATCAATGAAGTGCTAAGCCTTTCTGAAGTAATTTTTTGGCAGAAATCCCCATTTGTTGTTTAATAAATCAATTTTCCCATTACTACCGACACAGCGCATCAATAATAAATGAATCTGGAGGGCTCAGAGATGAGATCAAAGCAGCGGTTAAGTGTGTAATTGGAGATGCTAATGACAATAAGTAGACGTGTTTGCTGGAGGCGGTAAAGCAGCAGAGCAGGACCAAAGCGGCTGTTTTACCCACCTGAGGGGTTCCCAGACGTTCAATCAGAGGCACCAGATGCAACGCTGTGTATTTGGCCTCCAAACGCTTCATCTTTGCATCCAGACGCTCTCCTTCTGCAGAAGCGTGAGTTGTGGAGGGATTATTGCACATGTATGAGGAACACAAAGCATGCTCAAAAAAATATTGAATATCCTTGGCAAACACACAAAAAGCGAGCTTACCTTTGACGTGAACCCTTGGTAGGATGTTCTGGAAGGGAGCTGCGTGCAACAAGTCGCACACCTCCTCTTGAGACTGCATTAAAGAGAGGAACTCATTATAGAAAATGAAGCTCAAGAGAGCGAAAAGCTAAGCAATCAATGGAAGTGTGGAGAGTCAAAGCCTGAGTTAAATTCAAATAAGCAGACCGAGTTAAAGGTCTTGGGAATTTATAATAACATTTTTTAGACGTTAGTACAAGTCTTTAGAATATCTATAAGCTAGTGTTGTACAAAACAGTGAAAAATAATGCACATACAAGATCTAAACATCAAAACTTTGTAGATTTTTTACTTCCGCCTATTAATGATTTTTTTCATGTCACCAAACATTCTCATCAAAGCTTGACCAATCAAACGCTCTCAAGTAACTGTCATGCCCCGCCCCCTTCAAGACGCTTCTCATTTGCTTTCCATTTGATGCGCTTGAGCTCAACCACTCTCACTGGCAGAGCTGTGATTAAACTAAATATTCCCCATGTATAATCCCACCCTCACTTCATGTTTTAGTTGACATCATGTCAAACAAATGAAAAATAAAAGCACATTTAAAAGCACTTCATGGGACCTTTAAATATCTACTGTTGCTTTGACACAATCACAGAGATTTGAATCATTTAAAGGAATAGTTCACCCAAAAACAAAAATTCCGTTCTAATTTATTCACCATTCACTTAATTTAAACCTTATTGATTTTGTTTCTTCTGTTGAATGTTGTAAACCTGTAACCATTGACTTCCAAAGCATTTGTTTTTCCTATGGAAGTCAATGGTTACAGGTTTTCAGCTTTCTTCGAAATATCTTCCTCTGTGTTAAACAGAAGGAAAGAAAAAAAATTACAAGGGTTTGCAATTATTTGAGGGAGAGAAAATAGTGAGTAAATGTAAATTTTTTTGAGTGAACTATGGCCCCGTTTACACTAGTGCGTTTTAGTTTTAAAACGGTGTTTTAGCATGAAAACGATCCGCGTCCACACTAGCGTTTCACCCAGCGTTTCTGAACACATCTCTGTACACAGTCCTCCACCAGAAACGTATATCACGTGACCATTCGCGCACTCTGGGCATGTGCGTTCAAGTATAAACAGGAAGTGTGTGTCTCGCTCGGCATTCTAAATAGGGCTTACGCTGCTTGAAACGCGAGCGACGAGTGCTTGAACAGCCTCTTGCAAATATATGGAGCTGTTGCAGTAAAAAAAGGCAGAGTTGAACTGCACAATGGCGCCTAAAACGGACAATAGTGCAAACAACACTCCCATTTCTGTCCATGTTGTTTACAGTGAAGGCCTGTCTGTGGCGTTATAGTCATGTGATAGGGGCTTGACGAATAAGGGAAGGATACGCAATGGCCCAAAAGCAAATCTCAGCAGACACGCCTTCGTTTTCAAATGTCTCCGTTCCCCCATCCACACTGAGACGGAGCAGCAGCGTTTAAGAATGAAAACAGCCTCTCCAGCTTTCCAAAACGCTACGTTTTTATGGCTCGAAAACTCTGGCGTTGTGTGGACGGATGGCGTAACCGTAGCAAAGCTTATGCGATTTAAAAAGAAAACGCATTAGTGTAAACGGGGCCTATGCTTTAATGGAGTTCAATTCCTTAGCATTACTTAACGCTATACAGATCATGAATTAATGAAGTTTTTGTATTATTTATATAATACTCATCATAAAGCTCATTTAAATAATTTATACAACTCTAAGTTACAAATGTAGAAATGAACCAATAAAATATAAGACAATAACCATATTTCATCACTCCGTGTTATTGCACATTTTGAAGTATAGCATGAGAAAGGAGTGACAGATACACCAAATTTTGAATAAAAATCACTTAATTTGCATTAAAAATGTTTGTATACTCACTTGATGTGGATTTAAGCTTGTGTGATAAATGTTAATGCAAATAATGAGATAAAAACGCATTTGCCGAATAAACATATGGCGAACATTAAACCCATGTGACTAATCAGCTTTCTCCATTATGGTTGCCTTGTTTACCGTTTGTTACCAAGTTACCAATACTACAATCATCTGCTCTACCAACTTGAAATGCACCTAATTTGCATTTAGGATTTCCCTGTAACGAATCACTTTGCATTAAAGATGTGAACCTGGCTATTAAATGTAAATGTGGTAAATGAGGTGAAGGTATCGCTCATCAAAGCTTTCAGATAGAAACTGTAAAGTTATTATACATTTTTTTTTTCTGTTTAATACGTTGCGTTTATGACACGCATTTCTAAAAAATAAAAGTATTTAAATCAGTCTTATGTAAGCAAAGACGACAAAAGAATGATGACAGTAGTCAAAATGTTATCCTAATTATAAATATTACAGTCATGAAAAGTTGTCAGTCTAAAATAACCACCCATAAATGAATGATACAATATATTCAGTTTAATATTCTAATTTTCGATCAATATTACATGTATAACAATGTATAACAAAATATCAATATTACATGTATAATATAACTGTACAGAAAACCTAAACCCCCTTATAACGCAACCGTCCTGCAGTATTGAGCATGATTTATTCATACTGCAGCATGCATCATTTCTAGCAGAACTGTAATGTGGCATGTTGGCTATGAAATGTCCCTTCATGTCAAAAACGTATTTGAACACGTCTGTTAGAGGTTTGTATGATAATCAGGCACAGTTCCAGTAGATGGAGCCATGCATTCACATACAACACCCCTGACAGGAAATATGTAAGACGAGGCTGTTGACATTTAAATTAAAACGCTGAGTATTACAGCGGACAGCCCTGATTGCACTGACCTTGCCTTGGTACTTTCATACAGCCATAGATTTTTCTCTGGCAAGGCTTCATTGGAACAGACAGCCCTTGATTGTTGACACTATGTAATTTGAAGTTGAATGTGTAGGAGGGCTGAAGACGCAACTCTCTGGGAAACTCATAATTGCCACTAACGTATGACATAATTAAACAGCAGCTTATCACTTCTCTGAAGAGTCTCCTGAGCGTCTGGATGAACATCAGTTATTCTCTGCTGTACCGCAGTGATGCTGCATCCATAATAAAGTGGAAACTTGACCAACTTCTACACAGAATATAATAGTTGTTGATTAAAAGCTTACAGATAAAATGTTGTATTATTTTTTTTAATCATCATTAACCAACTGCTGATAAAGAAAAAGGTAGAATCAATTCAGACTTTATGTACCGCACTTGAAAGCCATTTTAAATCCTCACTTTGAATTATTGCATCATAAATTTATCAAATTTCCAATTTTGGTACCTCTGTTGAAGTAAATTCGTAAATTAAATTAAAGTATATGTAATGTCTAGCCAACTGTCTAGTATGTCAAATAAGTTTTGATTGACACAAAATATTGGTGAAAATATCTTCCATTGTCTTTTAGAATAAATTATTCTAACGTTTTTATAACGTATAACTCTGCATTACTTATGTATAAAAAATAATAATTTATAAAAGAATAAATGACACAACATGTTGTTATATTTTTTTAAAATATATACATTTTAAGTCCTTGCTGACAAATGGGTAAAACCTAGTGATTTTTTTGTGGTTGCATTTGTCATCTCTAAATTCATTTCTAAATATGCCTCACAAGATTCTATAAGTATAATATAAACTATTGTTACACTAAACGACATTTTAGTGAATTTACTCTGTAAATTGTGGTAAAAAATGTATATATCTTAATAAAATGAAAATATATTATAACGGCATGTTCCGTTTGAAAAAATGCATTACAGTTTTTCTGTTTTGATGCGTAAAAAGCATCTTTAAACCATGTGATTTTTTTTTAAAACATATTTTACTGAAACACATCTAGATGTAAAATTTTTGGGATTGAAGATGTAGAGAAACTCACTCGGTTAATTTATTTACTGTATGTAAATATAATATCCTCTAATTTCTGGAGATCTGAACTTCCACTGACAAATAATTTTTTTTAGAAATGTTCACAGGAGAAAAAAAATTTAATTCAGAAATACTACCAGTACATATTTGAATCCCTTCGCCATCCAAAAAATGCAATATATAAAAAGCTTAAGTTTAAAACAAACAAAATAAATGGCTATTTCACCACTTATTATTAACCATAAGCTTAAATTAATGTCAAGCAAACATGAAACTAATAGTGGCTGAGAAATGTGCTATTCATTCATTCATTTTCTTTTCGGCTTAATCCCTTTATTAATCTGGGGTTGCCACAGCGGAATGAACTGCCAACTTATCCAGCATTTGTTTTACGCAGCGGATGCCCTTCCAGCTGCAACCCATCTCTGGGAAAGAAATGTGCTAAATAAACACTAATGTTTCTCTCATTCAACACCAACGTGTGTACTCTTTGCAGGTTTTGCTTGCTGGAGGTTAATAAAGTAACTTAAACCTTGACTCTATACAAAGTCAACTTGTGGCTTTTGTCTAGCTGATGTCAGTCATTCACCTTTATTTACAGTGAGCAGCAAGCTGTGCTTTAGATTCATTAGTGCTCTAAAAAGGCAAACTCATCAAATTATAAATAATCTTTTCAGTCTACAATATCAATACAACATTGATTGGCCAAATACTTGTTGCAGAGGCAAAAAAAAAGTAATTGAAAAAAAAGCTTGCAAAATCCTTGATATTACACAACTTAGACAAAAAAAAAAGAATGTCTGTAATGTCTTTCTTAAATTCCATGACTGCAGAAATTCCATGACCAATGGGAACCATTTAAATTGATTTGCCACCATTAAAAAAAGAAAACAAACGAACAAAAATGAGCAGCAGTCAACTTTAATTTTTATCATGCAGTTTAAATGATTTAAATGCACTTGTTGTTTTTAAAGTGACTGCGAGTGCATAACAGAAACTCCACTCATATACAGAAAATAATCCGCTTGTGAAGTGTGACATCGTGCGAAGCGGCTTTCGAGTCCAAGCGCATCAAACTCTATGGGTAGACTCAACAAATGGTAATAATAAATGTTTACAAAGCGGTGTAATACTTTCAAAAATCACGATAAATGTATACTCGTCTAATATCAGATGACCAGAAAGTGATTCGTTTTTTATAAAGTGTTCCAACATTGGAGTCTGTGATGCACCAAGACTGTTCAAAATTCACTTTAATGTGTGATACGACTTAAAAAGTGGTCATAAACAAATATTTTCTCAGTTCGAATGAGTAGCAGCATGGACCCGGAAACAGAATTCCATACGTCACGACTAAACAATCGAATAGACATTCATGTGGAGAGTTTGATCTATAATCAGTCAATAATAGACACTGAATTATAAATAAGCTTCTTTCATGTACAGCAAGAAACCGACCTTACTCTGTTACAGCACTGCGGTATGGGGAGCACCGTTTTATAGACTCTTTGTTGAAAAGAGTGCTAAAAATATATATTTGTAAGAAGTGTGAAGCAGATCATCATCTTAAAAGGCTTGAAAACTGACATGGAGAATCTGACATATGCAACACACCCGCAGATGCGTTTCCATGACAACAGCGTGTGTGAGACATCATAAACACTGAGCAGACAACACAAATAATGGAAGTCACCAGTGCTGTGTCCTATGCATGCACAATATATTAGATATGTCAAATGTCAAAATGTAGAGATTCTTAATTGAAGATATTGGCTACTTTTCACTGTTAAAAAAAAAAGAAAACAAAGGAGCTAAACCACATAGAGGTTAATTAAGTTCACTGCCCACACCACACTCTTTAACATAAGAGAAATAGTTCAAAAACGCATTATCAGCCGGTTGAGGAATAACTGTTTGGTGATGTTAATTGACCTTTTGCTTAGCTGTGATATGAGTTGTCAAATAGATTAGATATTATTTCACGGGTTGGAACTTCTTCAAAAAATGCAAGATGGCAGATAGCAATGGTTTTTAAGGCAAAATTTGTCAGGAAGGTTTTTCTAAAGCCAAGGTTTGTGTTCAGTCATGTGAATGGAGATGTTGTGTTTTCATACCAAGCTCTGTTCAGTCAGAAGGCAGAAGAGCAATGCGTTTCCAACTTCCCTCAGGTTCTGGAAGCACACAGTCTTCAGCTCGGCGTACTCCACAATGTCTTTCAGCTGGTGGTGGAAGAACTCCAGGATACCTGCATCCGGTAAGCAGAAGTTATGTTTACTGTTCCTAGATTAGCGTTCCCAAAAATCAATGCCTAAAGTCAGGATGTGGTCAGACAATCAGGCTTACAGCAGAAGGTTCATTTGTAGCTTTCATTGGCCAAGGATCACCTGTCTGATTGATAAGTAACGTAACCAATCATGGTTCATTTTGCAGCGTAGACGCAACGTAGACAGCCTACAACATAAACTACACACACTTTTGAAAAGCCAGAATTTAGTTCATCGAACTTAGCGCTTATTGTCAAAATTGACTCCTTTCTTCCATGCAAGGTTTGCCATCACGACGGCTTTCAGACAAACCATTAAAGAACGTGAGTCACGTTTCAATTTGATGCCTTTTGAAAGTCCTGAAGTGTTTCTAATTTTGTGCTCCACATGGATCAGACGTACAGTCATGGGAGTGACGTCTGAGGCGATAATAAATATTAATCCAAAGTTTTGTTTCAACCCATAAAACCAGCCTTCAAACTTTTTGAAGAACAAAAAGAATCTCCAGGGACTGATCTCAAGTTTACTCTTATGCCAGTTACTTCCACAAATCCAAGAATAAAGAAATACTCCAGCAAAAGCTTTTAACTACATAGACGGACCCCTTGCTGTTTTTCTACCCTCTGCCTTTCTCTCGATCTCTTCCCCCTCACTTCAATTCACTGTTACTCTCATTTCTTTTTTTCTCCAGGCTGCCTGAAGCCCACATAATCAGACGCAGTCACGATTTCAGTGTGGAGTGCACCTTCACAGTATGGTCACCCGGAAAGAAATGATAAACAAAAAGAGAGAAAGATGGCAAGAGGCAATTACTAAGCATTCTCAAGTCAAGAAGGGTCTGAATAAGTCTTATAAAACTCCCTGCGTCTGCTGCGTGAGCTCTGCTAAAAGCACCACTGTGACTGACACACTGCCAACCTGCACAACAGCACAGCTGGACCTTGCCAAAGCTTCATAATTCAGTGCTTATCTACTACTTGCTGGTTATTTGCATAGGGTCAAGTTGCTCACTTGGGTAAACAAAATATAAAAGGTTTGTTTCGGAGTATATTATTCACCTGGTGAGCCATACTCGTGGCGAGGCAGACGGCAAATCTTGGGCATCACTTCCATCAGTGTCTTCACATACTGCAGGATGGTGCCCTGAAGCTGAACAGGAAGACAATAATGTTTACTAGTGCCCCTACACCTGGAAAATGACAGTCTTTCTTCTTTAAAACTTTAGTTTAGTTGTGCAATAATTAGCTCTAATAACGATAATAATCAGTTAAGATTCTTCATAAACGACAGGTTTGATATTCGTGAAATGAGGAATTTGGTGTAGATAAAAACAGTTATATGCTCATGTCTTTCAAACATCCTCAAATGTCTATATTTATATAGGAAAAACTTACCAGGCTTTTGACAACCTTTAACAACTCCTCCATCACCACAGCGATGCCTTGGTATCCCAGAAGTCTGCAAATAGCCTTAATATGTGGAGGTCCCACAAAGTTGCGGTTGAGGCTGTATATGCTACTGTACGCCAAATTCAAGTTCTAAATAATCATGAAAAACAAGAAAATAAGAGCATGTAATGGAATAGTGTGTAACATATATAATGTATCATATACAGTACTCAGCATATATGAATACACCCTTCAAAATTCTCTCTTTTAAATGAATATTTTCTATTGGATGTTTTAAATGTTATATTTGTGAATATACATTAAACTAGTCAGTACCAAAGCCAAATCCAGAGCTAATCTAACAAAATAACTTACAGTAACAATCCAAAAAAAAAGTAGCCGAAATTTATATGTTGGAAAAAAAAAAAAAAGTCAAAAGAACAAAATTTTAATGTTATAATGTCATTTTTTCCACCAATATTTCTCATGAAGTTAAACTTATTATCTACCTATTTCTATAGATGTTTGGTGACTAAAATATTATTTTAAAAAAATATTTATTTTTTAAAAATCTATTTAGTTCAAATGCACCTATATATATATATATATATATATATATATATATA
>CAIGQQ010034734.1:7216982-7288305 GCA_903798035.1 Danio albolineatus | reverse complement strand
TCTATCTATCTATCTGTCTGTCTGTCTGTCTATCTAGCTATCTATCTGTCTATCTATCTATCTATCTATCTATCTGTCTATCTATCTATCTATCTGTCTATCTATCTATGCATCCATCTATCTTATCCATTTATCCATCCATCCATCCATCCATCCATTTATCGATCTATCTTATCCATTTATCGATCTATCTTATCCATTTATCTATCTATCTTATCCATTTATCTATCTATCTTATCCATTTATCTATCTATCTTATCCATCTATCTATCTACCTATCTTATCTATCTATCTACCTATCTATCTATCTATCTACCTATCTATCTATCTATCTATCTACCTATCTATCTATCTATCTATCTATCTATCTATCTATCTATCTATCTATCTATCTATCTATCTATCTATCTATCTATCTATCTATCTATCTATCTATGCATCCATCTATCTTATCTATCTATCTATCTATCTTATCTATCTATCTATCTATCTATCTATCTATCTATCTATCTATCTATCTATCTATCTATCTATCTATCTATCTATCTATCTATCTTATCTATCTTATCTATCTATCTATCTATCTATCTATCTATCTATCTATCTATCTATCTATCTATCTATCCATCTATCCGTCCATCCATCCATCCATCCATCTCTTATCCATCTATCTATCCGTTTGTGGGGAGGGGTCTGACCCACCTGTTCGTGGAGCCGTTGTAACAGTAGTTGGGCAAGAAGTCATAGTTTAACTCCCAGAAGACATGGAGAGTGATTCTGCCGTAGGGTGCGGAGACGTTGTGGTTCGCCTCACGAAACATGGCGTCGATGCTGTCCAGTGTCAAATACTTACTGAGGAGTTTATGGGTCATTCGGTTTATGTCCAACAAACCCTCCAACTCCTGATCAAGGACAGACAGACAAAAAGACCTCTCACTATCTAGCACAACGTTTTTACCTACAGTGCCCTTCAATTCACAATTCACAAACAGTTTGTACCAAACCAATAATGAGCTGTGGAAAACATTTAGGACATTTTGATAAAGCATTTAGATGTCCATTCTACTGTCCATGCGCCCATGCATTTGTACAGACACACACACACAGGCACAGACATAAAGAGACACACACAGACAGAGACACACAGATATGCACAGACACACATACACACACACAAACAGAGACACTCTCACACACAGACAGACACACATGAACAGCTCCACACACACACAGACAGACATACACGCACAAAGAGAAACACACAGAGATACACAAAAACAGACAGAAAAATGCATGCACACACACACACACAGACACAAAAACAGAAATGCAAACACACACAGACAGACACAAAGACACACAGAAACCCAAAAACAGACAGACCTGTACAGAGACACACAAAAACAGACAGACACACGCAGGCGCGCACACACACACAGACAGACGCACACACAGAGACACACAAAAACAGACAGAACAACTCGCGCACACACACACACACTCAGAAAGCAAACATTAATAAAATGATTCACTCTCTAGGCGAGCCAGACTTGGCTAAATTATTTCTGCTGCACTGAATTTAAATGACGCCATGAGAGACAGCCTCACTTTCATTAGAAACCCTGGACGGGCAAATATCCAGCAAATGTCGACAGCTAAAACAAGCGGAACAAAAATCAAGGTCTCCGTCAGACAAAAAAAACAACATGTTTCTATAAAATAGAGATTAAGGACAAGGCACCATGATGGAGGTGAGGTCCTCGCTCTCGAAGCGGCTGATGGCCAGCTCCAGGGATTTGTAAAGCGCAGAAGACACACGCTGAGTGATCAGGCGGTTCAAGTCAATCGATCGTCCAAGAAGCTGCAAGAGAAAAAGGACAAAACAAGATGAGTGGCCTCAAGAGTAGCATTAATAAACAGAAATACACTACTAGTCAAAAGTTTGGGGTCAGCAGGATTTTTAATTGTTTTAAAATAAGCTTCTCCTGCTCACCTTCGCTGCATTTATTTCATCAACACAGTCCAAATTGTAAAATTGTAAAATGTTACTGCACTACAAAATAAATGTTATATAATAGTTTATATAGATTCCAACCTGTCTCATTCTTATGCTATGTGTCCCAAATTACAGGTCTTTTTCAGATACATTAGACATTCCGATTGAATCAGATCCTATATTAATTATATTTGGAGTTTCTGAAGAATTTTTAAGACTTACACGGGTACAACAACAGTTTGTTCATATGGGTGGATCTCTGCCAAAAAAACTTTTGTTTTGGAAGACTAAAGAAGTTCCAACTCTTATAGCTGTGGCTATAATGGGTTAACGGGTACATTACCTACATACATACATACATACAGTTTTATTGAAAAAATGTGGTCCTCTTTTATTTCCTTTCTACAAACCTATGATTAATACGTTTACTATGCCTTTAGTGGTACTTTTACCATTGGATAGCACTGGTGGGTGGTTGGCTGGGGGAATGCATGTTTACTGTTTTTGTTTGTTTATTATTTTTATGACTGTTGGTTTGTTTTTCTTTCCTTTCTTTTGTTTCTATTCTTTTTTAATGTCTAATTGTTAAAATGCAAGTCATATGTTTATATGTATTTATTTTTAAAAATGTATTTACAAGTGAATGCTAGAAGGTCTAATAATAAAAATATTTAAATCAAAAGTAGATTATAATGTAATTTAATCATTTATTCCAGTGATTTTAAAGATGAATTTTCATCTTCATTACTTCAGTGTTCAGAGTCACCTGATCCTACAGAAATCCTTATTATTATTATTATTATTATTATTATTATTATTATAATTCTTCTTCTTCTTATTATTATTATTAATAATAATCATTTTCTTAGAAAAAAAAAACCAAACTTTTGACCGGTAGTGTAAATACATGAGCACAATAAAGAGTTGTCATGCGTACTTGGACGTGTCTCTGTTTGAGTAGCGTCTCATAACGATTGGAGGGAGGCCATGAGATGTTTGCGCCCTGGTTCTTACATTCAGCTCTTAGTCTTTTATCCAGAAGGAGACTACAGAAGAAAAAAAAACATTGCAGATGATAAGATGATCATTTTAAGTCTCTGAAGTAGGGCTGCATGATATTGGAAAAATACTGACATTGCAATATTTCTGTGATATACTGTATACAGTGGTCCCTCGTTAATCGCGGGAGTTACGTTCTAAAAAATAGCCCGCAATAGGTAAAATCCGCAAAGTAGTCAGCTTTCTCAGACAGGCATTAACATTTTCACACTTTTCTCTTGTTTAAACACTCACGTAACTTCTGATTTCCTTTAGCATGTACAGAAGTCACTTCTTGTGCGATGGTTAGCATCTTCCTCTGTGGTTCTTGGTAAATTAATACCTATTTGACATTACATGATCAATCATGCAACGATATATTGTGCAGCCCTGCTCTAAAGTAACTAAATAAATACAGAATATTATATATATATATATATTTATATATATATATATATCTGTCCTGAATGCAAACTGCTTGTTTACATTTTTTTTTAAAAACAGACATACCTCCCGGCAAGAACCTTGTAGTAGGCAAAGATTTGATCAGCAAGTTTGTAGACAAACTGGTCAAAGCAGAGGTTCACCTGAGAGAAAGAGAGACGAAAAAAAAAAAAAAAAGAGTCCACAGGCACAATCATTTAATGTAAGATTAAGTAACCAAGTTAAAGTAATGAAATAAGAAACGCAATAACAACTTCAAAGGATTTTTAGATGAATGCAGAAGGTCAAGAGGGCTTTACCTCAGCTTCAATCTCATCATAAAGGAACTGCTTTTTAAACTTAGTGAGAGCGTAGTGTGCACTGTCGTTGTACAGATCCAGAGAATACAACACGTACCTGTGGACATCAGACAGATTTAGAAATGCATTTCATGAAAGGATATCTTTTCCACAAGTGCCAAGCTAATTCATGCATTTAATCAAAATAAATAAATAATAAAAAAAATAAAAGAAAAACATTTCTCACTCCATCATTGAAGCCTCTTTAGTCTCCAGGATGTGGTCGGTGAGAATCCAGGGCATGGACATCTCAATGGGGAACTGGATGCGGCGGCCCATAGTGAGCTCCAGAAAGAACTCCCGGAACCAGAGCTGGGACAAATCACAGCACTGCTGTAGAGTCTCTGCAACACAACAAGCATGCATAAGAGACTAAATATGAACAGTTGTTCATATTTTACAAGCTCTAAAATCAGTATTATTGTAGGTTTACATTTGGAGGTTGATTCACGTGCTTCTTTTAGCATAACAAAAACAAGTTTAGTCCTGGAAAAATGTTTGAACTTTTGTGCAATAATATGTTGATTGTAGCAAAGTTTTATCTAAACAAATGTAAATTAGCTAAAGTTTTTTGTTTTGTCACATTTAAAATAAGTTTAGAACTTCTATTTTCAATCCATAAAGCATTTAAAGCTCTCTAAAGTTCTGTTAATATATTCAATTTGTGAAACCCTAAGAAAAACTGAGAGTTTACCCCAGCCAGCTGTATCATATTTGAAAAGGAACCCAAACGCTTGGAAATAAAGTTGTCCGTGTAGATTGATGGCTATTTGAACACGTTGATGCAAAATGATGCAAAGCATACGCGCACTTGTGTGTGGGCGCATTTGCGTGGGAGAGAGAGGCTACATTTATGATGACAGATGAATATATACAATTTACAAAAGTTTGTTGAGAGATTGATGCAACTGATGTGGCCTGGTTGTAACAGGCTTTGAATGTGTATTGCGACAATATCACATGGCGTGGATCACACACTGGATGACAAGCGTGTCTTGACAACTCAGAGCTTTGCACACCAAATAAGCACATTCTATTGATGAATACTATGTTTTTAAATGTAAAACTATGCATATGAAGCTCTGTGGTGCAGCAGGAAACTGAACAGTGTCCTGACCACCCAAAACATGCAGATATTTTTACTAGAAAACTCTACATAGTTTTATGTCATTTGCTTGATTGCGTGTTAAATTCAATAATCGAGTAATCACAAAATCCTGGAGGGTCTTGTGAGAATATACATTTATATAATCTAATTTTAAATTAACAGTGATATATATGATAGAAAGTTATATTCTTCTGTTTTTAATTATATAATTTCATTCAAAACTTCAGCTAGGGTGTAAAAGACATTAAAACCTCTAGCTTCCTGAGAACTATCTGAGCCAAGGTGATGCAAATGCTAAAGGTGGGGTCCCAATGACAGTACATTTATCTTTGGGTGATACTTTCAAGCTGGCCAGGGCAGGTGAGACCTCAGGATTTATTCAAGCCCTAAACAAGATGTTCAACTAAAACTAGCCATGCCCGTTTTCTATACACTGCCCCTCCTAAAACATAATATAGACAGGACAGCTCTGTCTCAAATCAGAGTTGTTGCAGACTTACTTTGAACTAATCTACTGTAAACTACTGTAGGAAACTCCTGTAGGCTGTATGACTGCAGAACAACAAACACATCTAAATATATTCTGCTTAAAACGAGTTTCCTGGACTAGTTTCTCATATTTTTTTCAACAGTCCGGAATTAAGACAATTTGAAATCAAGTTGCAAACAAATCCAAACAAACTACACAATTCTTTTTTAGGATTTTTTTTTAAGTATGGAAAATTCTATGTACTTTAATTTGCAAAAGATAAATAAATACTGTCTGCCATTTGTAAAGCAGTGACATTTAAAGCTACATTTTAAATGTAGCTTAAGTGTCTGTACTTTCAAGCCCCATTTAATGTATAGTGGTATTAAAAAAAAGTATAGTTATACAATAACAATATGCTAATCCTGAAAAATCCTACAGCTGTAAAAAAAGATTAAATCTAAGAATGATGAGGGCAAGTGTTCAACCTGTTCCTCACCACTGAAGTTGAGCAGATGAGTGTAGAAAAAGGATTCGCGATGAAACTTCTCGATGTCCAGGATGGTCGGCCCCTCCAGACTACTGCGCAGAGTCTTCTTTGATCCACTCTTTTCAGCGACCAGAGACTCGAGCATCGTCCTGACCATATACAGCTACGTAGAGGAACAGAAAGAAGAAACAGATGAAAGGACAGCAAGTGCGATGCAAAGTTTGTTCCTTACATATGCTTGATTATCAAAGCCCTCGACACAGACACATTCACATTCCTATTCAGCACTGGTCATCCCGCCGCAGGTGGGGGGTTCTCTTCTGCATTATTCTGAGTGCATTAACATGCTGATGGAGGGCAAACAGGTGTCAAAGCCTCCCTAGACGTCTCCGACAGGCATCAAAAGGGTTGGGTTGTCTGTATTTCTGTCCTTGGATTCCATCTGGAAATGTGTGTCCGTGTGGCACTGTGTTCAAATACTGCATTCACATGGTCATTGTTTGGGTCAAACTGTTCTGCAGTGTGGCAGAAGTTTGACCATTTTGACCTTTTGAAAAACAACTATATTAGTTGAATTATTACCCCCCCTGGTTATTTTTTTACCCAATTTCTGCTTAACGGAGAGAAGATTTTTTCAACACGTCTAAACATAATAGGTTTAAAAACTCATCTCTAATAACTAATTTCTTTTATCTTTGCCATGATGACAGTACATAATAATATACAAGATATTTTTCAATACACTTCTTTACAGCTTAAAGTGACATTTAAAGGCTTAACTGGGTTAATTAGGTTAACTAGGCAGGTTAGGGTAATTAGGAAAGTTATTGTATTACGATGGTTTGTTCTGTAGACTATTGAAAAAAAATTTAGCTAAAAGAGGCTAATAATTCAGACCATAAAATGTTTTTTTAAAAATTCTAAACCGCTTTTACTCTAGCCGAAACAAAACAAATAAGACTTTCTCCTGAAGAAAAAATGCTGTGAAAATTTTCTTGCTCTGTTAAACATCATTTGGGAAATATTTGAAAAAAAAAAAAAATCAAAGGGGGGATAATAATTCTGACTGCAACTGCATATTTGTAGCTATATAAAACATTTATATAAAATTATTAAATCTAATATTCATTAAATTCATAGTTTAAAATGTTATAATTTACAAATGTAGTATTCAGAATGTGCTAAAGAAACTAAACAAAATTATTATACGAAACAAAAATACGCAGATTTGTTTATTTCTAAATAATATTTCCATTAAAGTAAAATAAAAGTGAAATATTAGGATTCATTAGATTTTTTTTAATGCAGAACAAAACGTCTGAGTTATGAAAGCAAAAAAAATCATAAAAAATACAGTAGTTGATTACACTAACAATATTCAATGTATATTGTTATTTACTTCATGTAAACTTAAAATCCCCTAAATAATATTCTGAATTTAGACTTGACATATTTATTTGCATAAACAATATAAAACCAAGTAAAAATTTGTTGTTGCATCTCAGATGTTGTTGACCCTCAGGTCATCAGATGTGAGTGATTTTTTTTTTTTTTCAGTACAACAAAACATTTTTAGATGAAAACTGTGGACTTCATTCATTAAATGCCGTCACTAGTCCAAAAAAAATCAAAAATAAATACCCCTGGCTCTTGATGATACATTAAGGTTCAATAAAGCAAAACAATTATTCTGTGCAGGAAACCGAACACTATATACAACAAAAAACTAGAAAAATAATCAGATTTCCCATTTGCCCAAGGCTATAGATCACAGGTAATAATGCTTTAAATAATGTTCATTTTCTGGCAACGGCCAATTATTTTGCTTTTTAAGACCTCAATGCATCATTAGGCACCACGAGTATTAATTTTGCTCCTTGACATTTTTTTTCATAGCAATAATCACCATTGACTTGCATTTTATGAATCACCAAGGACCACAGCGCCGTCTAAAAAAATAATAGTTGTGTCCTACATGGCACACTATACACTTAAACACTAATGCACTTGTACACTCAACCATGTAGTGTATGACTATAGTGTTGTCCCAAATTGAACACTTACATTTCTTTTTACTAAATGGAAATTCAAACCGCTTCCCAAGTTTAGCGGTTGGTAAATTAATGGGTCACACTTTACAATAAGGTTCATTAGTTAATGTTAATTCATGCATTTACTAACATGAACAAACAATGAACAATACATTTACTACAGTATATGTTCATGTTAGTTAACGTTAGTTAATGAAAATACAGTTGTTCATTGTTAGTTCATGTTAACTCACGGTGCATTAACTAATGTTAACAAGCATGGACTTGGATGTTAATAATGTATTAGTAAATGTTCAATTTTGATTAATAAATGCTGTACAAGTGTTGTTCATGATTACTTCATGTTAGTAAATGCATTAACTAATGAACCTTATTGTAAAGTGTTACCAATTAGTGAAATAAACAACCAGTCGTGTGTATAAAAGCAATCCAAAATAAATAAAGTAATCCAACGTCAGGCCTGAAGCTGTGATCATTGACAGCATGAATTGTTCAACAATCCTTATCGATATAAGTTTACTCAAAGCAAAACATCTAATAGCTATGTACTGGAGGAAAATATAAAGGCCATCTATTGTACAGTGGATTAATAATATGTCATTCTGTTTAGCCATGGAAAATATTTCACACATGTTAAAAGGCAAACTTTCTGTTTTTGAGAAAATGTGGACACCCTTTATACATCTTATCTCAAATTCAAATCTCAGCAGTTTATTAAATGAAACAAGAAAAGATTAAATAAACTGACATTGACTTAGACTATCTACATATTCCCCCTGTTTCCAAAGATTTATTAAAACAAACCATTGCCATATTGATGATATGGTGCATGCCTTCTATATATGATATTTTTTTCAACAATTTCTTCCTAATTTTAGTTTTTTCTAGAATAATCTGTTACTTATTTAAACAACCTGTGCCCCCCCCCCCCCCTTATTTGTTTACTTATTTTTTATGGGTTTGTGTGTGTGTTTTTTCTCTCTCTCTCTCTTTCTTTTCTTTTTCCCTCTAAATTGAAAAAGATGTAAATATGTTATATTTTGTTATATTTCTATTACATCTCAATAAAAAAAATTGTTCAAAAAAAGGAATTGTTCAACAATCCACAATTCATTTTATGGGTTGAATAAGTGCATCATCTGGGTATTTAAAGTGCACTTATTCTTTTTAGAATAAAAATATTTCAGTGTGAATGTACTACTTGCACTAGAAAAGGATTGAAAATAGTGCACAAGTGTGCTATTTGGGATGCTCTAATGTTATAAAAGAGGAGAAAACAAATGTGTAAATCAACAGAAAATGTTTAGTATGAACTTTCCCCTTAATGTAGACCCAAAAATACAATTTGGGAAAAAAATAGGATTATTTTAATAGAAAAATAGTTTACAAAATTATTTAACAAAAAGCTTGAATCAAAATGTTGGCATAGATGTAACTAATTCAGAGATATAAACCTCTAAACAGACACTGTTTAAAAAAAATACAATAAAATAAATTCAAGCACCCAGCTACAGAGCTCAGTGACAAAAAAGCTTGATTTCAGTTAAAACCAACACAAAAGATTGATAAGCCAATTAACTAACTACAGGGGAAATCATGGAGACCATTCTCACAATGAGACTCAATCAAATTAAATAGGCTTTTGAATCAAACCCATGCATGAATATCTCTCTCAAAAATGCCAGTAGCAAAGCACTGAGATCACGTTGAGAGGCAGCACAGATTATAGCTCAAATCCCTGAGGCGCTATTGACATTCAATACGACACCTTTCCACAGCGCACCGGATCAGCCGTGCTTCATGCAACATCTGCAGAAGAAGCGACTGGATGATTACTATCTCTTCTGAAAGACACTGGGTGAGCCGTCTGTGTGTGTGAGTTTGTGTACAACAGGTTGGAAAGCAGATAGTGGTGTGATTGGTTAAGTTGTTTCAGGTAAGGTGTTGCATGAGGTGAAAATAGGAAGAGGCAGCGAATTCAAAATCAGCAAACGCAGCTTGTGGATTATATCTTAAAATGGTTTCATGAAAACAAAATTCTCTCTCTGCCCTTTGACGACTTCGAGACCTGATGAGTTTAATTTATTTACAAAAATTAGACAAGCAATGAAAAGCAACACAATTACTATATAACTATGATACAATGATTGAGATCTGGTAGCCATTTATAACTGCTTTTTTCTCAATATGCTGATGTTGATGTTGCTGATCTATGGATTGAAGAGATAGTTTAAACAAAATTTTTTATTTATTAACTATTTACTGACCCTCAACTGGTTCCAAACCTGTGTTTTTTTATTCTGTTAAACACAAAAGAAGATATTTTGATGAAAGGTTAAAATCTGTAACCGCTGACTTCTATTGTAGGAAAAACAAATACTATACAGGGTTCAACGCTAAGGATTTTTTGTACTGACCCAACATTTTCACTGGCCCCACCAAAAAAAGAAGTTAATAGCTTCTGAGTCACATATCTTAAATAATGTGTCAAAAATAATATTTGTGAACCTAGAATTTATTTATTTTTTAATGTTAATAAATATATAATGAGCAAAATTCAATGTTATGCAAACAAAAAGAGCAGTATGGAAGTTCTAAATTATTTAAATAAATATTAAACAATTATTTATATAAATTATTCATTTTTTTTGTTGTGTTGTACCCACGTAAGTATCTGCTTCAAGACGTTACAAACAGACGTTTTCTTTTAGCCTCAAAATTTGATGTTGCCGTTTCTTCGCTGGACTGGTTGCTACCAGGTTATGGAAAAATTAACATGCTCAAAACATCCAGTCAGATAAGAGGAACTGAGAAGCAGTTTGGTGTTTACGACATTACAGAAAAGGTAGCATTTAAAGGCTTAAAAGCACAAACTGTTTCTCGATTCTAAGACAAATAGTTACAGGGAAATTAAACATTAGTAACAAGGCAGGGCCAGTAACGATCCTAAATACTGTCCCAAGCATCTCTCATGCTGGCCCTGGGCCATCGGGCAGTCCTTATTGTTCTGCTCTGCTATAGAACACAGTGGTTACAGGTCTCTAGCTTTCTTCAAAAAATCTTTTGTGTTTAACAGAATAAAGAAACTCATAAAGGTTTGACACAACTAAATGGTGAGTAAACGACGGCATAATATTCATTTTTGGGGGAACTACCTCTTTATGGTTCCTAAATACTTGAAATTAAATTGAAAAACAAACTAAAATAAAGCAACTTCAAACACAATTTGACTGAAAAGAAGTTAGTTTTGAATTTGTTTTAGCAGTTTGTAACAGCCAAAGCAAACTTTTGGGGTTTATTTTGGCTTATAAACAACTTGGCTTCTATTTTTCCGTGGCAATAATGATGTCTGATTTTTCCCTCCAAGATCTGTCTCTAATTCCACAGAGGTCAGACAGGAGAACAGAATTAAAAACGAAACATCAAGTTAGCAACAGAAACACACTGGAAGGTCGATTAGCAGAGCAGGTACAGCGTATGTTTAACGAGTAAAAACAAGCAGCGCGACACGTTTACGGCCCCATCTCCTGCAGCACAGGAATGTCAGAATGTTCGAAAACAGAATTTCATTAGTCAGCCTTTTTGAGTTTCTTTTTCCCTCAAACGAAGAATGATAATGAAATTCATTTGAAGTGTATCGGGCCTTTAAGGTGTCATTAAGATTGTGGTTTGAATTTTTGAATGTGGAAGGCCATGTACACATACTTGGTCATGCTTTACTTCAAGGTAAAATTCTCAAAGTGTCAAGACTCAATCACTTCCACTGACTGCAGCCATGTAAAACATTTTGTTATGCTGCTTGTTGTTACAAACTAGTATTTTCTTATCATATAATGATAACGTATTGCAATAAACACATTTGCTTTTAGCACAAGGATTTTGGCAGTTTGTTTTTCCTATTTGTTATTCATAGTAATTTACTCAAAGCGGTAATTAAATCCCAAGTCTTAACACATTTGCAGAAAAGTGCTATCATCCGCATTGCAAAACAATTCAGATACTCAACTGGAATGCTACAATGGCTAAATCTGGGCAGATTGCATTTCTACTCATTTTAAAAACTGGGAACTGAAGGGCTGCATACTTGAGTGCTGGAGGGTCCAACGGCGCGACGAGGAACTTTGATATCAAATCCCCCTTTAGGGTCCTTCTCTCCCCGCAGCGCTGGGTCATTATGTGGCTCTCTGCCCGTTTCCCAATCGCAGACGGTTTTACGGATGGCCTGGAGGACACTAACACAACAACAACAACATCAGTCAGTTTATCCATATCTAAACCAGTACAGCAGAATCCGTCTGCACTATTGTACCTCTGGACGACGTTCTTCTTCTTCTTGATGGCCTGGCGCAGCGGTTCTCGGAGCGTGACTTGGGCAAAGTCTTGCAGAGCTGAATAGATGGTGTGACGGATGGCATGGCTGAACACACTTTCCATTCGGCCCATTAGCACCTGCAGGCCCTTTATCATGGCAAGTACCTAAACACAAGCAGACAGGAGCACATTCAAATGTTGAATTTATGAACACAGAGTAGTTTTGGACATTGAGTCACTGGTGTTCATGTAGGCTCGGTTTACAAGTGGAATTGGTTTTTGTTCAATTGTTTAAAAATATATGATGGGGGCAATTACTCTACGCAGCTACAGTTTTATTCTGTGTCTCATCCACTGTCAAACACTTTACTGGTTTCTTTGAAGAGAGGGTCTATGGGTAGGTGTATGTATGCACTTTTTTATGATTATTGTGAAATAACCTTGCACAGATTGCATATGAATGAGAACAGACATAATCATGCTATTAGGTTTACTGAAATGTTATTGACAATGCCTAAAAAATGTGTTGCTTTCAAATGGAAAACAGACATGGATGTACCAATTGGATGGTGGATCTTAGAAGTTTGCAACTGTATACTATTGGAGAAGATCACATATTCTTTGAGAGGAACGGGTGAATAATTTAAAAAGATTTGGAATCTATTTTTGAATTGTATTAAAACAGTACCACATGATTTGATAAAATAGCTTTTTACCATTGGTTTATAACGTATCACCACCCTTTTTATTTATTTATTTATTTTTATTTTATTGATTTATTGATTTATTAATATACTGTGTGTGTATGTTTTACTTTTACTGTGCGTTTGTTTGTTGCTTAGTTTCAACGTTCTGTATTATTAACATTTGTAAAACCAAAATAAAATATATCATTTAAAAGAATGTAAACGGACATAAAAAAAAAAAAAACATTATGACAATGTATGGACAACACTATTTTTACGACTGCATTTGTGTTATGATCGTATTGACAAATGCGCATCTTAATGCATTTTGTGCATTTGCAGAAATGCTTATTAATGTACACTGTCCCTGCCAAATAAACAAATAAATGCAAAATACCAGCTGTAAACCAAACGTTAGTCACTAAAATGACTCATTAAGTCCATCCATAGCTGCTTCACAATTACCTTCAAAACATCAGCCTACGAAGCCTGATATTGAATTTTAGCAAAAACAAAACAAAACAAAAAAATTAAAAACACGTAAAAAGTCTTTGAAAATTATAAACATTAATATTTATTCATTAATTAAATAAATTAAATGTTCAATATACAGAAAACCCCTTCCCCCCACTAAAACGACAGACTGTTGAAGCGCATTACATTTTCATTTTCATACTTGGTTTGGCATTGAAAGATGCAATGACCTAAATTAAATGTGAATAATTACAATGCTAAACATCTTCACTAACCTCCACCAGAGCAAATTTCTCTTCACTGGTGTAGTTGTATCTGGTGGCGCGCTCATATTCTTCAGCATTGTCAGGACACTCTTTGTTGGAGTATTTGTCTGTAGGATGCACCAATTTCCAGGAATACTGCAAAAAAAGACAACATTTGACTGTCTTTTATGTATAACTGATGATGCAAGAGATGAATGAATATCTAATGACATCTTCAAAGCAGCTTAAAAAAATAAATAAAAGCAAACAGCAACAAATCTTAGAAACTGTGATCCATCATCTCCAGCTTAATTACCTGGAAATATCAAAAACCATCTTATTAATTGCAAAGAATGGATGCGTTTCAGGCTGTTTCCATGGCAACATTTGAAAAGGCTTGATGGTACTTTGAAATATTTTATTTGAAATGACTATTCCGAGAATGAATCCAAAAAGCATTGCTGGTCTTCAGTAAGTAAGTGAAGAGAAACACCACTGGTTTCCACTGGCACTCATCTATTAATTCAATATAGTTCAACCTTTTAATCTTGAAGTTGGTAGTAGCATTAATTGGAGGTTTGTTAGTCTTTGAGTGTAACAGGCTGGATTTCCTGCCTGATCAAGTGCGTGGTTTTTGACACAGAAAAAAAATACTTCTGAGAAAAAAGAAGAAAAAAAAATCTAAGCATATTTATTAAGTAACTCAATTAAGCAGCTCAAATACTGAACATTTCTCTCAGACAGCACTCATTTAAGAGCCTTTGACAGGCTGGTATTAGTTACCACTGTGAGGCTTTTTCAAAGAACTTGGCATGTCCATTATTCTTCTGTAAGAGAACTAAACATTTCATTCAGAACACAAGAAAAAATTTAGACATCTCATACGAAAATGTATACAATATGGTCACAATGCCTCCATTGGAGCGTCGAAGTGTGGGGGAGAAAAATATCTCATTACACTTCAATGTCTATAAGAGCTACTTTTGTACATTTTTATCCACCTAATTACTTACTTATTACAATCAGGGCTTTACATTAACACCCGCCAACCCGCCAAATTCAGGTAGATTTCCGCTGTGGCGGGTTAGACAGGCACTCCCACTAGCCACTTTGGCTGGTTGGAAATAATTTTTAAATTGTAGTTTTCTTAAAAGCAGTGTTCGACAATAAGGATGGCCATATATTCATGCAAATGTGATTGTATAATAGAGAAGCAGCACGACTGACAAAACTAACTGTGTTCATGCAAGCAAAAGAAAGCAGTTGAATACCTAATGAGAGGATGATTACTGTTAAAAAAATGCGCGCTCCCGTTTACTTGCACGAAGCAACCGTGCCTAGAGGAAACGCAACCGGTGCAATCGGTTCCCTTTGTAATAGACTGGACAAAAAGTGACGATCGAGCACCTACAGTCCTGCTGCTTTCAAGAGCTCCAGATTTAAAGGGCACATATTTGACCCCTTTTTTATATTTAATATAAGTCTTTTGTGTCAGCAGAATTTGTCTGTAAAGTTTCAGCTCAAAATACCCATCAGATTATTAATTATAGCTGTCTCAAGTCTTAACATTGTAGCTCTAAACAGCTTTTTGCTGTTTTTGGTACTGGGCCTTTAAGGATAGTCCTCCGCGCCCACCGTTCCCACGTGCCCGTCAGCGTGCCTCAATCTCCGCCCTCGGCTGCGTCAGACAGACAGATGCAACAGGAACAGATGTAAAGGAAGCAGATCTCACAACGCTTGTGAAAATATACAACAATAAGAACTTTACCAATGACTGTTTGATGTGTTTGTTGAGGAGTTGCAACACACAATGTAGTTACAAAGTTCGTTCACGCATGCACGCACACACACACACACATACACACATACATACATACAGACAGACAGACAGACAGACAGACAGACAGACAGCACACGCGTTGAGCTTTGCACTGCTTTTGCAAGCAAATGTGAAAGGATACAGGTTAATATCCACTGCTGTATGGATATCTGTTAAGTTAATGTACAAAATAAACCTGATTTAACATCAACAAACCGAGATTGAAGCGTCTTTTTGCTGACACGCGGCTGTGGTGATGAAGTAAAGCTGAAGTGAATCGTTGTAGTTCATTACAAACATGCACTGTTTTAAACACGTGTTGAACTTGTGAAACTCACTCTTGACCACATTTGATGATGATTGATGACCTTCGCAAACTGAACAGACCATTTATTCCGGGTTGCTTTGCGCACGTCCTGTCTTGTTGATATGATTATACGCGTTACTAAAGAGACATGTTAATATGCAGCTGTCAATCAATTCGGTGGGCGGGGGGACCGCACTCCTACGTAAAGTTGCGGTCGGTC
Organism: Danio albolineatus; assembly: GCA_903798035.1. Taxonomy (NCBI): domain Eukaryota; kingdom Metazoa; phylum Chordata; class Actinopteri; order Cypriniformes; family Danionidae; genus Danio; species Danio albolineatus. The sequence goes on along the minus strand of CAIGQQ010034734.1, from coordinate 7,272,309 downwards.
TCAAAACCGCTCCAATTGGTCCACCGTTTTTATGCTGTTAAATTGAAAAAAAAAGACTGGGTGTGTTTATATCAGCCCAAAATGACCGTCTATACACTATACCTACACATATGACTGTCCAAACAGCTTAAAAAGTAGATTTTTTAAAATAGGTGCCCTTTAAAAACAAACAAAAAACATCCTTTTGTAAGCAGCAGCGGTCGCTGCTTTCGGTTTAATCATTCTTTGAAAAGATTATTAACAGGCCTAACATTGAAAATTAATAAATGAATGTATACCAAACAAACAAACAAATAAATACAAAAAGAAAAAATGTCAGATTGTCAATATGGACAGTTTATACAGTTTTGCACATTTTAACATTAAACCAAAATCCAATCACGCATAACCCTACATAATTATCACAGCTCAAAAGTTGGAGATCAATTTTCCCCTGGTTTGTAATCACATGCATAAACATGAGTGTGTGACAAGTCCACTCACCACTTCCATGATCTGAGCGCTCCACTGAGAGAGCAGCTGCAGGCCCTGCAGAGCCAGATCAAACAACTTCCTGTACTCGGAGTCCGTCTTCTGAGCGTCTTGACGCCCAGAGCCAGTCACCACCTGACAAAATGAGGAAAAGAGCTAGTAAACAACATGACATAACACCTAACACAACTAGCATCATTAGAGAGAAAATGAGTAAATTAATGAAACGCAAAAAAGCTAATGACAAAACACCAGGAGCCCCGGCGCAGAAGCAGATGCATCTGAAATGAGCAAACAGAGGAGGAAATGCCAACACTCAGTATCTGTGCACTTGTTTCAACAGTTCATGACAGCATAAGACGCAAACACTGTGTCAAAACCCTTGACATCTGACAACCAGAGAGCGGTGCACTGAACAAACTAATTCAGCCTTGTTTCTCCTTTTTACTGAGCTGCTGTCACTGATAGAGAAGCCCAGTTGTCCTGTGGCTGCCAATACCTTCTCATTATAGCCTGCTGCTGTGTCTTAATTCAATCCCAGGCTGACATATCCCTGCACATTTCCATATTCATCTGTAGGAATGACCCCGGTGGCTGTGAATGCAAACTTGCGGAGAGCAAGTCTTGGAAGCATTTCACCCGTGGAAAAAGGGAATCATGTATGAAGCGAGAGCTGTTCGGCATCCCACAGCTAATGAATATTCATGGAAAATACTCATATATGAGCTAAAACCCAATATAAGACACACACTTTTGATTTTCATTAAGCTGAAAGATTACAGAAAGATATTTGGACTCACTTTATATTAATTAGCCTTAACTAACATGTACTTACACTAAAATTAGATTTTAGATTGTACTTATGATTGATTTAAATACCTGCACAGGAGCGACACAGTAGCTTAGTGGTTAGCACTGTAGCCTCACAGTAAGAAGGTCGCTGGTTCGTGTCCCAGCTAGATCAGTTGGCATTTCTGTGTGGAGTTTGCATGTTCTCCTCGTGTTCACATGGGTTTCCTCCGGTTTACCCCACAGTCCAAACACATGCGGTAGGTCAATTGGACAAATTAAACTGGCTGTAGTGTATGTGTGTGTGAATGAGTGTGTATGGATGTATCCCAGTACTGTGTTCCAGCTTGAAGGGCATCCACTGTGTAAAACATATGCTGGATAAGTTGGTGGTTCATTGCACTGTGGCGACTCCTGATGAAAAAATTAACTAAGCCAAAGAAAAATGAATGAATTAATACCTGCATGTAATTACACCTGTAATTAACTTCTGTAATTAAATTTGTACCTAAACCTACCCATACCACCAAACTGGTCGCCACCGCAACCCAATTTAAGAGAAGCAGAAACGTTCTGCGATACATTATAAACACAGTAAGTACATTGTATTTAATTGTTTATACAAGTACATAGTAGGCTAGTAAAGGCCACCTAATATAAAGTGGAACCAGATATTTTTCAGAATCCATTATGCGGAGGCTTTTTCAGTTCAAGGTGAATCAGTGTTAATAAGCATCCTTTCCTTTCTGTGATGGCAAGGCTGAATTTTCCAGGCTTCGCTTGTAAAACATTATAATATGCTGGTCGAAATCTTATAAATATTTTTCTTATTATTATCAATTCTTAAAACAGTGCTGATAATTTCTTTGTGGAAGGTTTAAAAAAACAACAACTGTTTATTGTTTAATGCATGTCAGCAGTGGGATGCAAAGTGCTCACATTTAGCCCCTAACCCTGTCTGTACTATCGAAGAGCAACTGCTTTTTGGTATCAACTATTCAATGTCAAAAAGTTTTTTTAAAACTGAAGCAAAAAAACAAACAAACTTAAAACTCAACCTGAGGTCCATTTTGAATCAATGTACTTTAGAAAAAAAACAATACTTTAAAAAGCAAAAATCAAGAACAAAAAAGCAGGTTACTTGGCATCAAAGGAGGGGCTCATCTAGTACATTTTGTCAAAATGAGACCAGTTGTCTGAGATTTTGACGATTCCCAATTTATTGCATCCTTGCTAAAGAAATACATTTCATTAATAAACTTGAAATGAGTGGGGAGGGGGAGGAGGAGGCATAGTGAGATTTACTAAAATATACAATAGTGCCATCAATAGCCTATTTGGCATGATTGAACAGAATTCAATTATTAAATGTGAGCAATACTATTTTTTGTCTCAACATTAAAATGTTTACCTGATATGGAAAATTTACACCCAAAAAATATTTTGCTGCTTGTTCAAACTACTTATTTAAAATGAGCTGAAACAACTCAATTCTTGAGTTTTTTGGGGGACAACTTAATTGTTTTATGTTCAATCCACTTTTATTTGTTTAGTTAACTTAATCGATCTGTGGTGGGACAACATGAATGAATTGTGTGGAACTCTATACTTTTTACAGTGTATTATTCATTACTTTTTCTGTATTTTTTTATCATTATTTTATTTTGATAACAGACAACATATTTAGAACTTGAGTTTTTGTCCACACAAGTAAATGATTTTTGTTATAAATCTTATTACTGACCTAAAATGAATTCATAATTCAAAATATTTTTATATTTATATTTTTCATTTGTTTTTACAAGTGTCTGAATCAAAGAACTGCTTCGTCAGAGGTCTTCTGTTTAGAAAGAGCAAATGATTTGGCAGATTAGGTAACAGACATTTAATTTTCCACCAACGTCATGCCATTATGAGTCAGTGCACTATGACTGAAGAGCCTGCGCTGCATTTGTTTAGAAAGAGAGCGAGCAAAATGTTTTCTTCTTTTAAAAAGCGCTCACCTCACTGTTGCTGTAGCGAGCCAATTCAGAAATGAAACGCATGTGGTCCTCCCGGATTTGAATCATCTGTTCGCAGATATTATACTGCGGGCTACTGCCTGCTGACGTGCATGACCACCTAGAGAACAGAAGAAGACAGACATTACAAAAACACGAACAGTTTGTAATACAGTGTTACAGTGGTCCTATTATACAAAAAAAAAATCCTTTTTAAACACAGTTATGCAGCAATAGTGTGTGAATATAACCAGATTCTAATAGTAAAAATGTATTTATTTTATTTTCTACATTCACACTTCATAAACACAGTACGCAGAAACACTGATTGACATTCTCACTTTGTACATGGCATCAGAGGGGTAAAGCCCCTGCCTATTAGTGACTATCTCTCCCTCATTAGAATAGGAGGTTAGTCTTGTTTTTGAATCTGCCACTATGCTAACACATAGGCATTGGAAGCTCCACCCTCTTTTAAAAAAGTGCACAATCTCATTTGAATTTAAAGCGACAGTCACCAAAATAGCACAATTAGGATCAAAGCCTAAAAGGGGCAGTTTCAAAGCTGAAAGCCGAGACTTCAGATACACACTCTATGGTACATCTTGTAAAAAGAACCATAATAAAGCATTGCCAAATTCAAATGTACTTGTTCTTTTCTTACAAAAAAAGCATGTAGACAATACAGAACACTTTCTTCATTTACATTCTCAATTCCTTTTGCATTGCAAAGTCTTGGAACAGACCAGCTTGCAGTTTCTTAAAATATCTTAATATAAACGACATTATGGATTATGAATTCAGAAGAGATGCTTTTCAGTTTATGTCTACTCCCCTAATTAAAGTAAACTGCAGCCACAATGTTTCAATTTTACATCATCTTAGAGAGGGATTGATCGTTTGAGTTTTCCACACTGCCAGCTTCTATAGCCATTTTCATGGTGAAAAAATGTATCCTAGGGACATAGATTCTATTAAGCTTTTACAATTAGTTTTTGCTTAAAACTCTAAAACTGTATTTGTATTAACACAGTTCAAATCTGTTCAAATAAATGCACTGCACAATAAACTCCTCACAGAACTAAAACCAACACAATATAACAAAGCATGCTTCATAGTTAAAGTGCTTTCACAGATAGAGCATAAGGGATGATCTTCTCCAAGAAATAAAACCTTGTGTCATCCTGGAGTGACTGATTCTACAACAGGTAAAAAGTATTTGATGGTTAGAAAACGTATAGTTCTTTTTACCAAAAAAATGTAAACGTACTTTTTACGGTTTACTCAATCTCAAACTGGTTACAATACCTTTTAGGCGTTTTTTTTTTTTTTCTTCATTAAACACAAAAGAAGATATTTTGAAGAATGTTGATCATTGACATTGACATCTATTGACATCCATTGTAAAAAAAAAATAAATAAATAAAAAAAAAATGCAATAAACGTCAACAGCTACCAGTTTTAATATTCTCTAAAATATCTTCTTTTTTTGTTTAACAGAAGCATGTATGGAATAAGTGGTCCATAAGTAAATGACAGAACTTACTTTTTTTGCACGATCTAAGCCTTTAGGACACTCACCTGGACTTGTTTTCCTCGTAGTGAGCGCTGGTTTTGATATAGCGGGCCAATTCAATCTGCATGTCACCAAACAGAGGCACTACCTGCAATTGCTGCAGTGATAGAGCAGAATGTAAACAACTTCAAAATCCACCTCAAGCAACACCAGACGAAACGGACCACTTTACAGCTAAATTAATATGCATCCTATATATTTCCATTCACATTAAGACAGACACACACACAAACCTTGAAAAACTTGTCAATCTTTGTGAGGTTGATTCTCTTCTTGGCGTCCAGTTTGTAGATGTTGCTGTTACTTCCATCCATGAGATAGAGACCAAAGCCCATCACCTACAAAACACAGACACAGCAAACTATAAGGGAAAACAGCATAAAAGACTTGATGAAACATTTTGAGGTCACACTTTATTTTGATGGTTCGTTTGTTGAGTTTAAGTTACATTGCAACTAATTCTCATTACATTATAAGTAGACTGTTAGGTTGGGGTTAGGGTTGGGGTTAGGGGTAGGGTTAGTGTAAGTTGACATGTACTTGCAAAGTTTCTTATAGTCAGTTAAATGTCTGTTGAATGTCAGTATCAACAGATATTAAGTAGAAAGTCTACTAACACGCAAATGAACCATCGAAATAAAGTGTTACCCATTTTGAATCTACTTGAGAAAAGTGACTGTTTGATAGACAACATGGCAGAAATATTAATATTGAACATTTATATTGTCTTATACCAAAAATAACTGCCAAAACCAAACTAGAAATTCAATGACTTTTGAAATAATGTTTGGTTTTTTGTATATAAGAATATATACTACCATTTGGACTTACTAAGAATTTAGGAAAATGAATATTTCAAATTTTTTTATTAAATTAATCAAAGTGACAGTAAATGCATTTGTAATGTTGTAAGGTATATACTAGGCATGGGTTTGGAAAAGTCAAGGTTTTCATACCGCCAAAAATGTCTACTATACCGTTCCTAAGGTATGAGCAATTTTTTGTTTACTTTTTTGTTTTGTTTTTTAGGTGTAAATTGTAAAGACATCTGTGTTTTTTAAACTAATGAAGACTGCAGAAGTCAATGATTCACTTGAATTATTTAGCCTGACATGTTTACTGCCCCAAAATACTTTAAATGTTTCACAAAATAAAATATATGTATAAAATATGTGTTCAGGGGGGAAAAAGGTTTTGTTTTTTAGCCAGACATTTAAAAAGAATATATTTTAGAGCAGTAAATCTCAATACCGTCATAGCGTGAAACCTTGATATTTTTATCCAAGGTTATCATACCGTCAGAATCTTATACCGGCCCATGCCTAGTATATACCTTATTTAGATTTTTTTTTTTTTTAATAATTGCTGTTCTTCATAACCTTCTGTTTATTACAGAATGCAAAGTTACCACGAAAAAGGAAAGGCAACTGTTGCACAACTAATAAGTAATGTTTCCTGAGCACCAAAACAGAAAATTAGAAGCCATTTTCTAATGCTTTCTAATGGCCCATGTGACACTGAAGACTGGATTAATGCTTCTAAAAATCGCCTCTTTGTTGTCGCAGGAATTTGACCATTTTAACAAAGAAAAAAAACTGTTTTAAAATTACAACAGCATTATACCACTTACTATTTACTTTGTATACTTGTCTACTATTTTTCTATCAAATAAATGTCACACTTAAATGCGGAAGAGACCTCTTTATAAAGTACTTAAAACATCTTGTAGTGCATTCATGCAAAAATTAAAGTTAGTCAAACTATACAGTAAACGTGTGTTTTACAGTATGCTCCAGGATAGTGTGTAAATGTCAGCATGTTCAAGAGTATACATACTTTGAGTAGCATGTGTTTCTCACTAGGGGTGAGGTACATCTTGTTTTCGTAGTAATCCACACACAGGTTAACAATGTCTGCCAACAGCTCATCATATCCGTTAATCACTTCAAGCTGCTGCTGCAGGGACTGAAAGAGAAATGCCCGTTTATAAAAAAAAACTCATAAACAGAACATGTCTCAAGCACTATGGCAGGTAGTTGCATTTATTACATTGCTCTATCCAGGGACTGGGAGTCAATTTAGCAAATTTCAATGTTCAATAACCGGCCTATGCTACAGTAAAACAATTATGCGTTCATTACATTTGCAAATCAAGTCAACACTACTTGTTTGTCACAATGCTCTACATTCACATTATTTTCCTGGCAAAAAAGTGGATTATTAACAATCTCTAATATTATGTTTCGAGGTAACAGTGCGATACCTGAGTGATTTTATTGTGGTTGGCCAGGAACATGGATAGGTTTTGGGATTCCTGAATTGAGGACGGCTCTGACATTTTCCTTAGGAACTGAGCAGCTCTGATGGACAGAGAGAAAAATATGAGCAAAAAAAGAAAGCCTGATGCAGAACACACTACAATGAGGCCAGTTCTTCAAATGTTAAGCTTTCAGGAGAAAATAGCATCATTTATCTGATTTACCTGAAAGGAAACAAACTTTAAAAAATGTAAGATTTATATACGTTGCTTTTTTGTGGTAGGAAGGTTGAAATGTTAACAGAAAAAAATCAAATCTACTGGCCTTCAGCAAATAAATAAATAAATTGGGAAAGATATAAACAGAATTTAGAAATGACAGCCATAGAGACATAAAAAGAGACAGCAAGAGAGAGTGATGAGAAAAGTGTTAGATGACAGGAGGTGGAAAGCTGGAAGAGTGGTTGACAAATTTGACATTTCATAAAGTGTGTTCAGCGGGTGGGCAAACCCAAAATAAACTTAAATACACCAACTCACACAAACACTGAAAGAGCAGCGAGTACAAAACTCTAGTATCTTTAGGGACATGATGACATAGTTTCAGACACTGAGGATTCTTCTGTGCATACTCTGTACATCATATAGGCAGAGTAGAGCTGTGTGATATTGACAATAAATTACACCTCAATCTTTGGGATTACTTTTAACAACTGTAAAAAGGCAGTATTTGTATATAATAATGCATTTGTTCTGGTACAATGGCTGGTTTAGGCCTGCCATGGAAAAATAAATGACACTTAAAGCACCAGTAGGTGGTGGTGGCATGTCCCTGTGCTAATGAGTGACTCATTAAATCATTCGATAAAATAATTCTTTTAATGTGGTAGGTTTGTTTCAAGTGATCATCACTGTGAACGGATCACTAAATCATTGACTCAAATGACTATTTCAAAAATAGATTCATGTATAAACAAAATGCCACAGTGCTGCTTTGAAATGCAGTAACGGCTTTGTTTGGAATTGTGTGTTTCCATATTGAAAATAAATAAATAAATCTAACCGTGTTGTCTAAACTGTAACCTACACAACAATAACCTGATACTTAGTTGAACTTTTCTTAAAAACATGGATCACGTTTTTGTGCTCCCACTGATATTGACAGTTAAAGGATTTTAATTGATCATATCAAGTTATTAATTATTTCATGCCAATGTTTTGCTTTTAGATCTTGAATTATAGGCTCATTCTTACCGCATTCAAACAAGCTTCAGCACACAGTGAATGCTTTTGGACTTTCAAGACAACTTAATGTTTGATTTTTACCAAGTTAAACAATTAAAAACAACAAATATACGTATTATTATTCTAAACTATAAATATGAGCAACACTAAACATGAGAGTGAAAATAATGAACAAATATACTTCACTTTGCATAACATTGCTTTAGCTTGAAAAATAGCACAAACATTCATTTATTTGACAGTTTCGGACAAAATATTTATGCATGTTCAAACAATGGTTACATTTATTTACTAAAAACACTTTTTAATCAATGTTTTACTGACACATTATTACATTTTAAAAATACATGTTTAGTATTTTATATAAACTTTTAGGCACTGTAACAATAACTGTAAAAATTATTACTTATTACTAAACATTTTCAGTGCCACATGACGCTTCAGAAAACTGTATGTAATATTCCTTCTAACCCCTAATGAAAACAGGTCATTTTGCTTAATATTTGTGTGATAACCATGATACATTTAAGCTTAAATATTGCTTATTTAGCACAGTTTAAACCATTATAAAGCATTCAAAGTGAATGATAGTATTTTAACTAAAATAAAATAAAAAATGCCACCAAATTTTTTGCAGCAGTAGTAGTATGTCGATATATAACATAATTATTTTGTAGTTCTACATGTTTAAATAACAGGGTTCATACATATTTTTACTACTAAAATTCAATGACTTTTCCAGGACTTTCATGTAAATTTTCATGACCTAATATTTCAAGTAATGTCTACATACAGTATATGTGATAAATAATAAGAAAAACAATGCATATTCAAAGTTATTAAAGCATATCATAAAACTTGCAACATTTGGTTTAAATTAATCTTTATATCTATGTAAAATGTACTCAGATAAAGCTCACACAGCACTAATAATGTGAGAGCATGTGTTTGGCCATGGACAGAAAAGAAGTAAAGACAACTAATCTATATTTAAGTATACAGATATTTGTTCAACTGACTTGTTACAGATATTTGTTTAACTAATTTCCATGACTTTTCCAAAACTTTGTGGGTTTTTCAGTTTTTCCAAAACTTTTCCAGGCCTGGAAAATGCTTTTCCAGGTTTTTCATGACCGTATGAACCCTGAAATAATGTCAACAGAGCACCTAAAATGTGAGTTTGCCTGAAAAATCCAGATGTAGCATGACTGCCACCTAGAGGAATCCCTTATTAAAGACAGGACTAATGCAGAAAGCAGTGTGTTGTTTACCTCTTGTAGGCGGAGTGGTCATTTTTGACGCTGCACTTCATGTTCTTAAGCTCGTCCAGCACCGCAAACATGTTGATGAACTTTCCCAGAGTGAGCAGATAAGCTTCGGACACAAAGTCTTTCCTCCGCTCTGCATGACAGAGACGACGCACTTCACCACAAAAGCGATCTATTGCTGTCCTCTGAAAGAGAAGCAGAAGTATTAGTGCACATCATAATATCCTGTATTCAGATCCAGGAAACAGCGTTAAGCTTTACCTGAAAGTACATGAAGTTCATTAGTTTGGTGACTTCAGGCTCGAGCACCTCCACAGTCTTCTCGTAGATCTCCACTCTGTTGGGCTGTTCATTACACTTCACCTGAGAGAGGAACAGATGATGAGGGTTTAAAATATAGCCTGGCCGTCGTTGATGATGGTGGGGCTGAGTTTGAGTGTAAAAGCTTTAGGATTTACTAAATTACCTGAGGAATAGCTCTTGAACAGCACCTCCACGTGTACAGCATCACAGCATACTCCTGGCCTTCTTCTAACATCTCATTCTGTAATGCACAGCAAACAGTTCATCATTACACTCTAACACACTCAAGCAACCAAATGCACACAGACTTATTTACATAAAAGATGGGCATAAAAATCCTTATAAATAATTGTTTTTAATATTGTCATTTTTTCAGTTGAACCCCATAAAAAATGCTAATCATTTTATGCAGAATTATCTACACAAACACTAATAATAATAATTATGTACCGTGACATTTATTTATCCAAAATGTTTACGAGATATTCTGTGTTACACAGCTATTTTAGTTTTTAACACTGCATTCTGCAATAGTGTCTATGATTTGCGCATCACAGTATTAATTTTAATTTAAAAATGGGAATTTAATTTCATATGCGTTCATGGATTCAGTCACAGGGCAACGGCGCAATCTAACCTTCAGAGTCGTGTGATATATCATCCATGATAATACAGTAGGGCTGCAAAATTATTGGCTAAATTTGATATGATATTTTATTATTTCTGCGATAAATACAGCTATATGCATACAGTTTGAGTTGAATAGCTCTATTTGATGGATTTCTGAGGAGACTAACAGTATTCAAATACAGAACTTGAATAATCACAAAGCAAAATTATTTTCTTACTTTGTTTAGTCTCGTTTCTAGTCCAATTATTAAAATATTCTTAGAGCAAGTGAAAATATGGTTTATTTTTCACCGTCAGAAAATAAATAAGTGCAAATGAAGAGTTTGACAGTGAACAGCTCAAAAAAAGTTTTTTGGTGTTCCGTGACCCTTTAAAACAAGCTATATTATCTGCCAGTGGCGTAAGTAAAATAATCAGTTTTTTTGCTTTGAAATGTAGATATTTCGACTAGACACAAGACGACAACTTTAAGTAAGAAAAACATTTTTTTGCATAAATCATATAAATTGCATATAAATATAGTGAATAAATACAATTCTGTAGCTTCTGCTCAAATATAATTCAGACTCAACACTGCATATCTTGCGATGGGACTATTGCAGGTGAGCATACTGCGATATCAATGCTGAAATTATATAATATGCAGCCCTATAATACATCATACATTTTTTCATGATAAAAAAAAACATTTGTGATATTAAATAGTAACGGGGCACAGGGACTTTTAATTTTCACTAAACCAGCTTAAGTGATTCCAATTGTTCCATTATTTAAAATTTTGGTGATTAAAATTAGGATTGATACAGTATACAATATAGTGGGTCTCAGACCCGACAGAAAGCACTGAATTACATTGTTTTGTGCCATTTCTTTAAAACATGGAAATTTATTTTGACACAGTATTTTCAATTAAGTTTCTGCGCTCGCCTGCTGCTCCTGATGGCGCTTGTCTTTCATCTCAATTTACACTTGAACAACTAAATGCATGCTTAAGTCTAAGTAACGGATTATATTTTAATTAAATTACATTATTGATGCTGTAAGAGAAACTTTATGAAATTGAAAATAGTCCCATTAACCTTTCACTGAAAGTTTATCAGTGGCTGAAAAACACTTCCATAGGCCATTATGACCCTCTGTGTGACTATTTTGAACATGTGAGTGAAACATCATATCAAACAGTTTTAACTAAATTGGATTTAATATTTGTGCACGATAAATGTTCATTGAGTTTCAACAGTTTTATGCATGGCTCTCATTTACAGTCATTACATGTATTATATCCACCAGCTGGCCAAATTCATTTCTCAATATCAGAACTAATAAATACCTGCCAGCTTTAATAACCAATAAAACATTGTTCCATTGTTTTCTATATCATCATAAATGTTGTTACAGCAAATATTCTTGAAATATGGTGACATCATTTTTAAACTAATTCAACCACCATTACTTCCGACCAACACAACTTGTAACTGGTTGTCATTCGTGGCACGCTCCTTTATTAAGACATATGATGATGAGCTCTCCATAATCCAGTGTCGGCACAAAATTGAGAGTTGTCCATGCAGGTTTAATGCATTAAGATGAAACTAACAAGCACTACTTTAAACTTTAATTTCTATTGTTGTCAATAAAGATGTACCGTTGATAAATACAGATACTGCTTTGTCGTCCAGCCCTTGTAAACATACAAATTAAGATTCAACAATAGACCTTTATTGCATGTTGAGTGTATTCCAATAGAACAGATTAACCCACTTAATCTTAACAACTCTCAAAGGAACTAAGAAGAAAATCTCCTCTAGAGTTTCCAGAAGGAAAAAAAATAAACAAAAAAAAAATCTCATTGCAACTCTTTAGCAACACACTCCTCCTAACTTCTCACTGATGCCAAACAGTTCCTGACAGCTATTACCTCTCACTAACAGAGCACACAGCAGTTCACATTCAATACAAAAACCATTCAGAGTGGCCCAGTTCGCTTGGCCAGACTACTGAAATGAGCGTGGGGAAAGTGGACAATGAGCGACTCTAATAGGCCCTCCTGAATCCATTGAAGCCCATGACAGACTCCTTTAGCAGGGCTTCCAGAGGGCTGGCTTGATGGACTGGTTGGGACAGTCGAGGTCAGCTTTACAGAGCTGTGATGGAGTCAGGGTTTAAGTGTAGCCAATGTAGGTGGAAATGAACAAGCTGCTCTGTCTTACGTGGAAACGATGAGAGGATCTTACCATGCTCGAGTGGACGGTGGCCTGCTCGATGTAACGGGCGATGCCGGTCACAAATGCATTGCGATCCTCAAAGTTGGTGTTGAAGTTGGGCTGAGGGTGGCAAAAAGAAGCGGAATGGTTATGCAAGCACTGTATTATTGTGTGTGTTAGGGTGCATAATATTCTGAAATGTACTGCAGGTCTAGATGAAGGGTTGCTCTTGCCTGGTAAATGAGGGAGGAGGGCAGAGGCTCGATGCAGGGCTGCTGATCTGGAAGCGGCAGCTCCTCAAGCAGGTCCACGTTGGACAGAGCATCTTCCAGAGTCACTGTGGACGCCATCACTCTACAAGAAACACACATAAAAACAAATGTGAGACATGACATGCAAGACTTCAAGCAGTGAAACCAGTCGTCATTTTAGAAATAAGAAAAAAAAATCATTTTTGCAGCTTTAATTTGTCTATGTGTAAAAACAATTGGTAACATTATCAAATTTTAGTAAGCAGCAAAACTATGGTTGATATTTTGATTGATTCATTGCTTTTAAAGTAGATGTTCAGGTCAAGCATGTTCTCAGGCTTACGGTATTCCTGACAAATGCTGTTTACTTTAATGCTGATAATAAAACTATTTTTTTATGTGAAACAAAAACTATGAAATTACTAAACTACTAAAATTACTGTTTGTGATAAAATAACTGAAGCCTTCCCAATATTTTTAGAGCATCATCAACCATGTTGTTTAACAGTAGTTTAGTATGCCCCCATCAAATTTTATATTAGCTGATGTTAATGTGTGTGCATTTTTACTAATTTTAAAATCATATTAGCAAGACTGATTTGCACTAATAAAGTCTTTATAACTATCAAATGACAAACCAAAGTTGTCCTCTATAAGAGGCGCTGTGCAAAATACGGTTACCACTCTAAACACCTTTAATATCACAGATAGCAAGGATTTACAAAACTGAAGGAAACCATGGAAACAGAGCAAACACAAACAAATAGTTTAATAGTCAGCAGGGGAAAAAAAATAATACAACCTCAAAACTTGCAACAGGAAAAACTTGTCGCAACTACGGGCAACATTTTCACACCTCAAAGAATCAACTGTCAGAAAGAAAGTGCCCTCCGCCTCTTATTTCCTCTCAAAATCTCATACTCATGTCCTAATCCACTATGTAATAAATCTCTTTCCTTGTAAAGTAACATTTATGTTGACAATGATTTGACAGTAATTTCCAAAGATAACATAAGTAAGCACATCATGCAGTTTCAAAATGAAGGTTTTTATTATTAGAGGGAAAACAAAATGAAGTTTTATTATTAAGGGGAAACAAACCTAATAACTGGTTGGGCCATCCTTAGCAGCAACAACTGCAATCAAGAATTTTCGATAACTTATCTGTTACAGCACTGTGGAGGCATTTTGGCCCATTCATCATTGCAGAATTCTTGTAAATCAGAAACACTAGAGGATTTGAGCATGAACTGCCTTTTTAAGGTCATACCAAGGCTTGTTAATTGGATTCAGGTCAGGACTTTGACTAGGCCACTCCAAATTCTTCATTTTGTTTTTCTTCAGCTATTGAAAAATGGACTTGCTGGTGTGCTTTGGATTATTGTCTTGCTGCAGAACCGAAGTTCACTTGAGCTTGAGGTCACTAACAGATGGCTGGATATTCTCCCAGATATTTTGGTACACAGCAGAATTCATGATTCCATTTATCACAGCATGTCTTCCAGGTCCTGAAGCAGACCACATTTTATTTTTGATATGATATTCTTTTTCTGAAACGCAGTTTTACTTTTACACCATACATAATGGGACATGCATCTTCCAAAAAGTTTACATTTTGTCCCGTCAGTCCACAGAGTATATTCTCAAAAGTCTTGAGGTTCATCAAGATGTTTTCTGGCAAAGCTGAGACAAGCTTTTATGCTCTTTTTGATCAGCAGTGGTTTTCATCTTGAAACTCTACCATGCAAACCATTTTGTCCAGTCTATTTCTTATGGTGGAGTCATGAACACTCAGCTTAACTGAGGCAAGTAAGGCCTGCAGTTCTGTGGATGTTGTTGTGGGCTCCTTTGTCACCTCTTGGATGTGTTGTGACTGTGCTCCTGTGGTAAATTTGTTTGGACTGCCACTTCTGGGAAGGTTCTCCACTGTTCCATATTTTTGCCACTTTTTCACATAGACAGGGGCATAGATTTAGTATGGACACAGGGGACGCGTCCCTATCAATATTCACCAACTACTGAAATGTCTCCACCAATAATTTAATTCACTTAAAATAACTGCATTGTCAATACTAGACAGGCACAAAGGGTTAAATCTGATCTACTCGAGTCGCACCGCCACCCAAATACATATGAACATTGTGATTGGCTGTGCCTTTCCTTGCTGTCATGTGAGAGGCTGTGGCTGCATTCAGCTACAAGCAGTGCCAAAACAGCAGGTGGATTTCCCTGTGCGAGACTAAGGTGTGTGAGGTGTGTGACACGCACAAGTGAGCATGGCGGCAGTAAAAATAGGTGTACATGAGGAACTTTTGTTTTTTCAACGAAAAGTCTAAGTCACAAACTTGGGTTCGCTAGTAAATGAGTATATCATGACAATACCATTAATGCTCATGTTTTCTCTGCTTTAACGCACAGTCTGTCATTATATCAGACTGATAAAGTCTGTGAATAATACGCCTTGGAAACTAACTGCAGAATAAACAGCTAAATGTAAAAGTATAGGATCCCTGTCAGTTCTCCTGGTCTCTCAAAGGAGCATGTCCAATTTCGGTTGAAACAAAAAAACTACAGTCTGTGCTCCATCTTTTATTAATACTGATATATGAGACAGGTTTCATTTGCACTATGGCTAAAATAAACGGAACTCTCTCTTTATCAGTTATTAAACAATCCTTTAACATTACACTATTTTAATTTAACGTAATACATTATGAAGAGAGGAGTAATTAATAATTATTTTAATGTCATTGATTTATTGTAAAATTGTACCCGTACCTATCAATGTCAAGAGAAAACCTACACCCTTGCACACAGGGCTATGAAGTTTGATTTTCTTTTTAGTTAATAATAAAAACATTAAACCATTTAAAAACTGCATGATGTGTTTACTTGTGTTATCTTTGACTAATATTTAAATTTACTTGATTATCTAAAACATTAAAGTGTGACAAACTTCACTTAGGAGCAAACACTTTTACACAAGTGGATTGATACCATGGCTCACAGGACAACTGAGGGACGTCAAAACAGGAAACAAGTTGCAGGCCCGAGGAAGTGGAGATGGGCTACTGTGGTCTTTGTAGAGATAAGCAATCGTAAACCTCAGATTAAAAATTGTACATTCTTTAGCTCAGATAACATTTGATATTGGGATGCATTTCTGCTAATCCGTTCACAAATAGATGATGCTAAATACAAGTTTTAATGGGGCCTTAAATGTATTTAGTTTGTTGGCGTGTTTGAATTAATGTTAATTAAACCTTAAAGCTTCTGTTAAAGTGATGATGAAAAAAGAGGGAAGAATCACATAAAGAAGCACATAGAGACTCCATGAAAGGGGAAAAATTGCACCTGATCATGGTGGAGCACTTGTAGGGAGTTGACAGAGTGAGAGGAACTAACAGAAAAAAAAAAGCAGAAGGAGATACTTGACCCGGAAAGAGAGCAGGCCTCTGCAGTCTATCATGAAGAACAGAGAAAGTCTCTAGAGAAACAGTGAGGTTAGAGACACACACACTGACAGCTGCTTCTGCTAACAAATTTTTGACTGAGCAGCTGTACTCTGAAAAATCACACCCACTGAATTAAAAACATGTTGACCTTCAAACACCATGTAACCAAACGAGATGAGTAAAAGTCACTTGTAGACTGACTTCCTGGAGAAAACAATTGAGCAGGTCAACTTAAAAACAAAGTGGTGAAATTTGAAATCATACACTCCTGTAGGCATGGGTCAGTATAAGATTCTGACGGTATGATAACCTTGGATAAAAATATCACGGTTTCACGGTATGCCAGTATTGTGATTACTGCTCTGAAATATATTCTTTTTAAATGTCTGGCTAAGAAACAAAACCTTTTTTCCCATTTGAACACAATATATTTTATTTTGAGAAACATTTTAAATATTTTGCAGTAAACATGTCAGGCTAAACAATTACAACGCATCATTGACTTCTGCTGTCTTCATTAGTTTCAAAAACACAGATGTCTTTACAATTTACACCTAAAAAAACTTTAAAAAAAAAAAAATCTTACATATACCTTAGAAACGGTATAGCAGAAAATTTTGGCGGTATATGAAAACATTGACTTTTACATACTAAGGTATTTCTTGAAAACGGTTATCGCCCCATGCCTACACTCCTGACCATTTAAATCAGAAAATCGAAAGGGAGATTGAACTCGGATGCAAGACTAAAATAAAAAAAAAATAAAAAATAAATCAATCAATTTAAAATTCAAACACCTGAAAGCTACAAAATATTTTGAAAACTCTTTAAATACTATTTTAATACATCTATTAAGACCATAATCAACTCATTAATATTTAAAATTTTACCATAAATGGCTGACAAACCAAAATGTGTCTATAACAGTGCACCAATTACTTTTGGAAATTGCACACCATTACTTTTAAGACTGAGAGGAGAAAGAAAAATCTAAATTAATAACAATTATGCAGCCCTAGAGTTTTCACAACACTGAAATTTGTAACTTCGATAAGATACTTTAAAAAATATCAACTTTTAATAGCATTTTTGATACTATGAAGACCCCCCTTCCGCTCACACGTTTTTTTTTTCTTTTATTAAAGATAAACAAGACAAGAAAATAAAAATAAGGTATATTTTAACATCAACAAAAACATCTTGTGGCAGAACACTTGTTTAAAAAAATAAAATTTGCCGCTGTAACATTCAAAATGCATTAAATATTTTATAAATGTCAATATTTTGACAACACCAAGCCCTATATGTAATCAAAGCTAAACAGAAACATGCACTTCTCAAAAATCCAGCCTCTGACAATAAACTGAGATCAGTGCTAAAAAAAAAAAGAAGAAAAAAGAAAAAGAAGTGACATCACTCCATTACCACACCTCTCTCATGAGCTGAGACAGTGTTAAGGAATTAACAGTATGAGTGTGTGCTGGAACCACAGCTGGCATTATTTCATGAGGCACTACAACAACATACGCCCACTTCTGGCATTTTTAACTCATCATGATGAATATTCATAACGTGCGAATCCATGCAGGATGCAACCAAACTGGATAAATTAATGTACCTTAAACAGCACACTTATTTCCATAGGCTTAAAAAAACCAGAAAACCATACAGGTCAGTAAAAAAGTCAAAAAGGAAATGGGTAAGAGGCTGTGGCCAACAAGACAAGACAGTTTCGTACTGTGGTTTTATCTTGCAAAGTTGAACACGTTACAGTAGCTGTTGAATTGATCAGGTTTCACTAAAGGTTTCGTTGGTTATAATACAATTTAGAAGGATCGTGAATAAATCTCAATGCATACATTCAGGTGTCTTTGAAAAATCTTTAAGTGTTCTGTCTTTTTAAATCGCTTTAAGATAAAAGGGAAGTAGTCTAAAGAAGCTGAACATCGTTCCTCTTTGCGAGTAGATCTGTGAAGACTTCTCAGATGACATGCTTAACAAACAAATAATGCTGACATGCAATTAGAAATCTTTTCTGATTACTCTCAAGCAGTAAGCTCGATCATTAGGCAAAAAAGTGGCACAGTCACAGTGAATGATGTGTTTTGACCATTGCCGCTAAAAGCAATGCAGTGTCGTTTAGAGAGACCACAATCATTCCACAGGCTTTTACAAGCCTTGTCATGTTCTACACATGCCTGAATATTTTTCTGTGGGGCCGATCACCATCAAGCAATGGCATACAAATGCACTTTCACAGGAAGTGTTTTTGCTAGATTGAGATTAAAGATCACAAATGGTTAGCAATGATGGTGAGGCATAGTTTTTCTCTCTTGATGTTAGGTCTGCACAATATATCGTTTCAGCATTGATATCGCAATGTGATCATTTGCTATAGTCACTTCGCAGGACATGCAATGTTGAGTTTGTATTATAATTCATCATTTGCAAGTGCTGTTGATGCCTGTGATTGTATAATGATTTTTAAAAATGTTAAGCCGTAGGAAGTTGGACCATTTCTAACCTTAACTTTGTATTCGTTTTATTGAATTATTTATATATTTATCATTCAGTTACTGTACTGGAATATGGTTCGACTCAGGAAACAATAAAATTATAATCGTTTACAATAAAATTATAAAATAAATTATAATAAATAAACTCATTGAATAAATTAAAATCATTTCAATGTATCTTTTTCTTGATTGTATTTATATATTGTTATGCATGAAAATACTTACAACACATGAAAATACAGAAATGCACTACAAATAGCATAGACCACAACCAAAACCAAAAAGTTTAAATATTGTTTATTAGATTGTATGGAGATGCAAACAGTGAACACTAATTCATCAATCTCTAACTAAACACGTGTATGAAATTACTCAAAACACAGACAACACAGTGAAAGACAACAATGAAAACGTGTCAGGGACGCCAAACATTTTTTATGGAGATGCACTTCCACTGCAGAATCATCCCAAATGATCTAACATTATACATTCTTTCCAAATAGAGACATTAAGCCATGTGGTGAAATTGTATTCATATCGTAATATATATATATATAATATATTTTGCAATATATAATATATTGCAAAATAAAAAAAATATCGCAAGGCTTGATTTTTCCAATATCATGCAGCCCTACTAGATGTGATGCACATTTCTCATTGTTTGATTCACTTTAAATAAACAACACAGAATAAATTTGTTCAAGAATAAGACTACACTGGTTAAGCTGCACATTTCTGATTCCATTTAAAGATTCACATGAATCAGATTGTGCTGGTCAGTTGGGCTGTATGCTTTTGATTCTCTATAATGTAATGCCTCCCAAAACAAAATCCTTTATTTCTGAATCAGATTAACTAGTAAAATGCTCGTATCCGCATGCTGCCTGCTGTTATTTTGCAGAATGCGGTCTTTTTGTTTCACCACATTCAATTCTTAACAACAAATAGTTTTTGTTGTTAGCGCTGTAACAGCTGTTAAGAAAACCAGACTTTGTGGATGGTCACTACACAAGCCTGCTGGAAACTGCTTAATCCACAAGTATCAGTACACTGGACTGCACAGTACAGAAAAAATATGAGATATAGTTGTTGAGTATTATGATGCAGCCCTACACTAGACATTGAAAATCAATGTGTCTACATGTTGGACTCTCTCCAGTACATAAGGCATTGTGGAGAGAAGAGACGTCATAACATGAAAAGCAAGATAAGACACTTAGGCCCCATTTACACTAGAGCGTTTTCGTTTTAAAACGCACAAGTTTTCCACACTACGCTGGAGTTTTTGAGCCGCGAAAACAGAGCATTTTGGAAACGCTGGAGAGGCCGTTTTCATTCTAAAATGCTGCTGCTCCGTCTCAGTGTGGATGGGGGAAATCGCACACATCGGAAAACGGAGGCGTGGCTGCTGGACACAGAAATGGGAGCGTTGGGAGAACCAATGTCCGTTTTAGGCACTATTGTGCAGTTGAACTCTGCCTTTTTTACTACAACTGCTGCATATATTCGCAGGAGGCAAGCTACTGTTCCAGCACTCGCTAATCGCTCGCGTTTCCAGCCGCTTAAGCCCCATCTAAATGGGAAAACTCCACCGATTTTACACCGGGAAGAACCAGCGAGACGCATGCTTTCTGTTTATACTTGAACGCGCATGCCCAGAGTGCACGAATGGTCACATGATATACATTTCGCTGGAGTAGTGTGAAGGGACATCTGTTGAAAGACGCTGGGTGAAACATTAGTGTGGACGCGGATGGTTTTCATGCTAAAACGCCGTTTTAAAACTAAAACGCCCTAGTATAAACGGGGTCTTAAGCTACAGATTTACGTCAAACAGAGCAATGAATGTTCTGGTCAGAGTATTTAAAAATATCAAAAACATTACAATGAGTCTAAGAAATAACACTGCTTTTCAGCACAACACCCTAAATGCTCCAGTCTGCACAGTGACTCTTTTATACACACCTAGAAGAAGAGTTTAACCTGTGCTGCAGATGGATATTAATTTTCCATGCCAAAACATGACCTGAGCTCCGCCTAAACGTGGCACGATAAAGGTCTGTTTTTGCACGATGCGCAGCACTCTGCAGATTTAACACCTGCTGCACACGTGTCTTCCTCCTTGAAATTCTCACATCTTCACACACACTTTTTCCACTCTCGTTGGCAGCAGAGGTGGTGGCACACACACTAAAACTCCACAGCCTCATCATGGTGTGCTGTCGCTATATGCAAACAACTGACAAATGCAACGTTTGCAGAATACTCTCTACACACTAGAGAAATGCACATAAGTCAAATCATGATCAAAGTCATATTTGCGTTATACAAAAACATTTGCGAGTGTATACAAATAAACTTGTGATTTCCTACCAAGTAAAGCACGACTGGATCTTTCAACACTTTTTTATGCTTCAACACTTATGCGTATGAGAAAGTCTATTTCCATCATCAAACCAGTATGCACAATATAGCATAAACTAAAGGTGTCAACAATGAACCATGGCTACATTTTCACAATTAGAAAAAAAGTGGGGGTGGAACAAAAATAGCAACTAATAAAAATACTCAAGACGACAAAAACAACATACAATTTGACAAGCGCTCGAGTCTGGAGTTTAAAACATAATCATAACATTTCTAATGAGCACAAATACATTTTGACAGTCAAAACATTTAGAGAGAACGTGTGCAGAGATTGGACCAAGATGAGTCTGTGTTTGTGTACTTGTTTTTATATCCTGGTGGGGACCTAAACCTGAATGCACACAGGCTCATGGGGACTTGTATCACCGCAGGGACTAAAATCGAGGTCCTCGTTGACAAACATGTTTATAAATCACACAGAATTAAATATTTTGTAAATGTAAAACTGCAGATTGTTTCCTGTGAAAGTTGGGTTATGGGTAGGGTTAGGGAAATATTACTATATGAGAGTCCCCTCCGGGGCGCCACGGTGGCGTAGTGAGTAGCACGTTCGCCTCACAGCAAGGCCGCTGGTTCGAGCCCCGGCTGGGTCAGTTGGCATTTCTGTGTGGAGTTTGCATGTTCTCCCCGTGGTCGTGTGGGTTTCCTCCGGGTGCTCCGGTTTCCCCCACAAGTCCAAAGACATGTGGTAAAGGTGAATTGGGTAGGCTAAATTGTCCGTAGTGTATGAGTGTGAATGAGAGTGTATGGATGTTTCCCAGATATGGTTGCAGCTGGAAGGGCATCCGCTGCGTAAAACAAATGCTGGATAAGTTGGCGGCTCATTCCGCTGTGGCGACCCCGGATTAATAAAGGGACTAAGCCGAAAAGAAAATGAATGAATGAATGAATGAATGTGTCCCCTCCGGGATATAAAAACAAGTCTGTGTGCATGTCTGTGTACTGGTCTTTGCACATTCCATAAAATGTGGTATACTTTAAAAGGTTGTTCATTTGTTCATTAACAGCCTCTGCTTACACACCATGGTAAAATCAATACATGATAACTGTGAAAACTACAAATCCAATCACCACCAATGCATTTTAAATAAAGATACTATATTCTTTCTAACCATGCAGCTTGCACATGCACTTTAAATGGTTTTTGAAATGTTTTTTTTTCTTAAAATGCAAGTGCTGCACCAGACAGCTTATATATAATATAAGCTATATTTTATATATATATATATATATTGCTCCTATAAATATATATTTATATATAAATATATTGTGTTAAAATTTGTGTGGCGCCAATCAAGTTGAGACATTTATTCAAAACTACTTTGCAGAAACAGTGTTTAAAGACTTAAGTGAAAGGAAAAAGCGGATACTTTTCTGTTTCAGTCTGGCAGTCTAGATCCAAAAGCTTTTCATTTTTGTCCAAAGGCTAGTGTTTTCTTCAATAAGGGTGCACTCACACTAGGCTATCCGAACCCTACACAGGCACGTTTCTCTGTTCGTTTGACAAGTGCGAGTGCTCTGAATCGGGCCCAGGCGCGATTCAGTTGGCCGACCCTGGCCCGGTTGAAAGAAGTGTGCCAAAGCGCAGTTTGGTTGGGCTTTGGCACAGTATGCTTGTAGTGTGAGTGCAACAAAACATGCCTGACCTCAAAACTGAAGACGCGACGCCACTTTAAAGGGACTTTTTCATATGGATTTATTAATCATTCTTGCTTTTCAATGAATGCGAACTGATGGTTTATTAGAGACGCAAACCCCTCACTGCACCTTCAGCAAACCTCCTGATACATGCAACATGAGGACTTTTATGATGATTTATGAGCGCCAAAATGATGGATCTGTTCGGCAAAATATTTAACTGCGTGTAACTGCATCCCAAATAACTAAAAAGATATAACTAAAGCAATCTCCAATATGCTGAGCGAGAGCGCTTCGCTACTGTTAAACTGAACAGTTGCATCATCAATGACTTACGGGTGCTCAGGTTTGGAAGGTAAAAAGCAGTGTGAGTGCAGGTCGTCGGGGGAGAATCACGCTTCGGCATGGTTCAAGGCAACTGTATCTAGTGTGAGTATGTGCTAAAAACGAATGAACTCTGGTCCATTGTCAGTTAATGACAGCACATAAAATGGTTGAATTTGTTCTAAACAATCTGCTGGATCACAAAACCTACTCGGGCTACCACAGAGGAACAAATGACTTCCTAAAAGCACCATTATCTTCGTCTCAAAAGGGTGTGGGCTGATGAACCTCCAGCCTGAACTTTCAACAATCCTACTGACCTTCAAATGAATACATTTCCTTTCTTTATCTGTCTTCAAGAAATTCAGACCAGAAAAGAGCTGGATTTACAGACTATACGTGAGGAACGACGCCGACACTATAGAATTAGTTTAGACATAGACTAAGCCTAAGCTCTAACTCTAAAGGGATTTTCAAAGGAGAAGCATCCCTGACAGAGCGGTTTAATCCACGTTTGGTCTTAATCTTCACATAGGAAACAAACCAGCAGGGTTTCAGAAGACAGACTCAAAGTTTACAGTGCTTTAAGTTGATTGCTATGATTAGAAGCTGCTTAACCAGCATGAAACCCAGTGCAATTTTTTTCTTAAAGGGATAGTGCAGCCAAAAATGAACATCTACTGTTAATTTACTCAAGTTTTGGCTTGTGTTTCATTATGTGAAACAAAGGTCGCACCCTAGACTGTCATGAATGCGCTAAACAACATTTGCAGAGGCTGTGAATTTAAGATAATTCTGCCATCTTCATACGACCTCTGTGTATAGACAGTTCTACAATTGTTCATTTTGCTTCAACTAAAGTTTCTGGTAGCCATTGGATTGCATTTTTATGAAATCACCGAAAACAAGCTAAATAATTCCAATGTACTAAAAACAAAAAAACTGTTATTAATATATCAGATGGTGTAAGAGGGAAAATTGTAAAAGATTTGGGTGACCGATCCCTTTAAATGTTGCTCAACTAACTGAGATAAAGTTGGTTTTATATTCACACATTGGTTCATTTTTAAACATTGACAACTTGTGACACGGTCTCTATATTGTTTACAGTGCTACTTTGAATATTCTGTCTGAAATTTCATGTGTGAATGACCAAAACAACATTAGCACTATTTAACTGACTGTGAACAATGTTGTTCTTTGATATTGATTGGCTGATAATATGATTTCCCTGTTTAAAATTTGCAAACAATAGTTTTCTGACATTATATTAAGGAGAAAGGCCGAAGGTGCGAATATAAAACCAACTTTGCCCATCTAGCGCAAAACCCAATACAACTCATTTCACGAAAAAATTAATTAATTAATTAAATTAACTATAAATACATAAAGCATTATATTTGCAGACCAGTTTAAGTAAATTAGCTAACCTTTAAATTACTGACACTTTATCTAAATGTTTCTAACAAGGTTTTTTTTAATAATTATCAACAATTATTATTTTTTTATATCTAGCAACAGTCTCAAAACAGAAACATTTTATATTATAAATTGAAAATATTTTGCAAGTCATTACGGACAGACAGTTAGATAAGTAATATTACAGTTAATTGCTAATACAAAAGTTTCTAATAAACAAACAATTAAATAAATTGGAAAGAAAACCGTACACAAATGAGTAAAAACACCTAAAATTAAACACAATACTGTACCATAACACGGAGAAAAGCTGCTTGGATAAAGCTGAACGCTACAACAAACTTTAAATCTTTTATGAAACTGGGAATTCTTCTGCGTTTGCAGTGTCGATAACTTTTTAATGGGAGTGTTTCGCTAGTCGCGTCGCGTTTTCATACGCGCAGTGGCGTGAACAGGCCCACCTCACCCCGACCTGAAACTTCAAACAACTCAAAGGAATTCAACACGACAAGACTTTCCCTTCCCTCTTACACACACTGAAAATACCACAAGAAAAACAGCAAAACTACGCGAACACGAACTATTAAGCGGAGTAAATAACTAGAGAGCAAGCGTTTGGAAAAAAGACAACACCCAGAATGAAAGTAAGTCAAAGCTCCGCTCTACTCACCCGTACTTGGGTTTTCCAGGAAAAAACTATCCGCTTCGACTGTTCATTCATGCATTTTCTGGTGTGATTTCCAGTCGTGAGGCAGCTGAGAGAGTGAGGTCCACTCGCGAAACTGTTTTCAGCGATTACTGTGCGGCTTTGAAGAGGTTTGAGGGAGTTTGCGGAGGAATCCTGCTCGCGGTGAATGTTGTCGCAGGCGCAGCTCGGGCTGGAAGTTCCTGTTGCTCTCGACAGGGACATTCAACAGGAAACTCCAGTGCCGCGTTACCGCTCACCGCCACCAGGGGGCGTTCAGGATCAGAGGAACTCACGAACAAGCAACATAGACATACAGTAGGTAAATATTTTAAACAATCTGTTTATAAATTAATTTTACTAGAGCCTATACCATGTATGTATGCAAATATACTATATATTTATCATACACTTTAAAAGTATAAATGCAAAAGGGTACCATGCTAAAGCATCCTGAATTAATAAGAATATTTTCATCCACATTTACATTTTGTCAGTTTTTCCATTTTAAATACATGTTCATTTTCCTATTTTTGGTTTTTATTCCCTGTAAGAAATGTAATCAGATGTTTTTCTCTTCAGAATGTAAATTCAGATATAAAATGTATAATTTTTTGCATATACAGTTGAAGTCAGAATTATTAGCCCTACTTTGAGTTTTTTTTTTTATTATTTCCCAAATGATGTTTAACAGAGCAAGGAAATTTTCACAGTATGTCTGATAATATTTTTTCTTCTGGAGAAAGTGTTTGTTTTATTTCGGCTAGAATAAAAGCAGTTTTTAATTTTTTTCAAGTGATTAGCCCCTTTAAGCTAATTTTTTTCAATAGTCAACAGAATAAACCATCATTATACAATATCTTGCCTAATTACCCTAACCTGCCTAGTTAACCTAATAAACCTAGTTAAGCCTTTCAATATCACTTTAAGCGGAATGATAATATCTAGTAAAATATTATTTACTGTCATCATGGCAATGATAAATCAGTTATTAGAAATGAGTTATTAAAACTATTATGCTTAGAAATGTGCTGAAATGTGCTCTCCCTTCAAACAGAAATTTGGGAAAAAAAATAAACAAGGCTAATAATTCAGACGGGCAAATAATTCTGACTTCAACTATATGTATATATGTATATATATACACACACACACACACACACACACACACAATTCATCTTTGCCATCACATCATTTAATTTGTTTATATAAATTATGAAGAAAGATGAATCTTTCACAAGTGTTAATTGATCTTGAAACCAATTATCCAAATTTTATATATTAGAATGTAACTATAAATAATATATTTGTGTATTTAAATTAACCGATAGTCTATGAAAAACAAAGCAGAACATTGAAAAGTTTTCTTAACTTAATAAAAGTTCTATGAACTATTTATCTGAAATTTAACTTTGTGACAACGTAAGTTTTTCAATTTCATGAATTTTTGCTGGAATAATAAAATGTAATAATGATAATTTAGATATAATGTAACGTTATGATTTAAAGTAAAATAAAAAATGTTTGTGTTTTATATTGTAACTTTTAAAAACAATTTATTAACCAATAATTAATTAATAATTTACAACAAATTTTTCAACAATTTGTAACAAGTCTTTTCAATTTCATAGCTCATTGCTGGAAAAAAAAGTAAATATTTCTATTGAAAATATTGAGCGTAAAGCACAATTGTTTCTTAAAATTATGGAAATCATTTTAATACGCAGTAGTCCAGTCATCACAATGAAAAATGACTTTAAGCAACCACAACATATATAAATATAGGCTTGAACTGCATACAAATGTAGTCTACAATTTTGGATCTTAGATTATATTATGTACACTACCTAAATTCGAGTGTACCTATTGCATGTTATTTACATAATTGGGATAACTGGCATGTGCACTTCATAAATCCGCTACACACAGAGGACACTTAAATTTCACATCTGACATTTTGACCTGTAACACTGAGTATCTTGATGCAGCAACTGTTTTGTAGACAGAGTAGACAACGGAACACAAGTTTTACTGTTTACACACTCACACAAAGTGCTACTTCTATACCAGTGAAGTGCTCTTGTGATTTTGCGTCAGACGTCTGGCAAAGATGAACAGGAACAGTACAGTAGCCTTCATGCAGCAGTACAATAAATAATCCGTCTTGTGTTTGGTGCTCTGGATTGCCAGCATGTCAAGCATTGACAGCGTAATCGTTTAACACTGTTCAAAACCAGCCATTAGCGACATCGCCAAGGACTCCACTGTAAAATAATAATAAGAAACAGGTATGGTAAAACAACATAATTCTGGTCTGTAAAAAACATTTAATTTGTCAGAAAAATCTAATAAATAAATCTTTTAATGTAATAAAAACATTTAATATGATTATGATTTTGTACTATACATAATGTTAAATAAATAAATACATTTATTTAGCTATATACAGTGCTCAGCATAATTGAGTACACCCCGTTTTGAAAATGAATATTTTTATCCATTTCCCAGTGAATATAGGTAGTGTATATATTGGTGCATTTGAACAAAACAGAATTATTAAACGGGTATATTTATTAAATAATATTTTATTCACTGAACATCTTTAGAAATAGAAAGATTATACATTTAAATTAATGCGAAATAAGGTTAAAAAAAATTACAAACTGCAAAATTTCAACAAAATCTTTTGTTTGTTTGTTCGTTTCTCTCGATTTATGCCATTTTTAAAAAACATATTTCATATATTTTCTCTACAAATAAATTTGAGCTACTGATTTTTGGGCCGTAAGTTATTTTGTTAGATAAGCTCCAGATTTGGCTTTAGTACTGATTAATCTAATGTATATGCACAAATATAATATTTGAACATTATTATAACATTAATATTTGAAAATATGAATTTGAATGAAAGATTTGTGAGGGGTGAACTCATATGCTGAGCCCTGTAGTGCAAAATTACAATCAAATTAAATGTTTTTACAGACTATGATTTTGTACAATATAATGTTAAATAAATAAATGAACAGTATGTGGTACAAAATCATAATCAAATGAAATGTTTTTACAGATTATGATTTTGTACAATACAATGTTAAATAAATAAATAAATAAATAAATAAATAAATAAATAAATAAATAAATGAACAGTATGTAGTACAAAATCATAATCAAATGAAATGTTTTTACAGATTATGTTTTTGTAATAATGTTAAATTAAAGCAATATATAAAGCAATATATAAATAAAATATATTTTAAAATATTATTTTAAATAAATTGATTTAACATTAAATGTAGTACAAAGTCATAATCAACTCAAATGTTTTTACAGATTATGATTTTGTACTATGTTGAATAAATATAAGAATTTGCACTGTAAATTTATAATTAAACATGTTTTCCCTCCAATAATCATTACCATAATGTGTTTTCATGTTATACATTAGATTTTTTTCCACATTCTCATTTAAGAACTTCATAAATACACTTGTAATAATCGTAAATATTTTGTAATATTCAGTAAATACATAAGTGGTGAATTCCGTTTACTACAGCAAAAAGCATAATGAATTATAAATAATTTCAAATATTTTAACGTGGAGCATTTTGTTTTGGGGGAAAATGGGTTCTATATTTTCTTTATTAATCAAGTGTCAAAGATTCAATTGAATTTACAAAAGTGCTTTTATACACAAAAAGAACATTTAAATGCAACTAAAGAATCGGATTTTGTTAAGTTTTAAATAAATTTGTGAAACTATATAATGTCAAAATAAGAGTTCAATAACGTCCAGATTAATAGAAACATTTATATGAAAATGAACAATTGTCTGAGCTGTACATAATAACAAAGTGATTCAACAAAATTGTATTATATTTTAAATGATTAA
Source organism: Danio albolineatus (assembly GCA_903798035.1). Taxonomy (NCBI): domain Eukaryota; kingdom Metazoa; phylum Chordata; class Actinopteri; order Cypriniformes; family Danionidae; genus Danio; species Danio albolineatus. The sequence goes on along the minus strand of CAIGQQ010034734.1, from coordinate 7,242,959 downwards.
AAAGTATGAATGAAAGTTAAAATGACAATGAATTAGTATTTGGGGCTAGAGATTTTTAGATTTCTTCTTTTTTTTCTTTTTTTTTGTTCTATTGGTAAATAAGCTGTTGTTACACTGAATGCTATTGTATGTGACTTCTTTAACCATGCTAAAAATATGTGTAAAGTCATTATTTAATCACTCAGAAAAATAGAACGGGACAATTTTTTTTTTTTTTTTGTATCAATTGATTTAAACATTTATTGACATCTTTTTGGACAAGCTTTTAAATAACAGTATGTTGAGCTGTTTTTTCCCACATTTAAGTGGTATTTGTACTTGGATTTTAACCTGTTTTAAGCTGTGTTTTCATTTACTGTAAAGCGTTTTGTGACCTATTGTCAGTGAAAAGGTGCTGTGGAAATAAATGTGACTTGATAATGTATTTGAAAATGTTTTCTATTCTTCATGCTATTATTTTAAAATGCACAATAGTTTAGGACTTACGATGAGGAAACGAGCCTCTGCAAACAGCCTTGTTTAATATGGTCACCAGAAACATGTGACAGTTTTTAAAATCAGACTCCATTTTGTCAATCGACTCGATTCTGGGGAAAAGAAGAGAGACGTGAATAATGCTTAAGCTTACGTAAATAAAGCTTAAGAGAAGTGAAAGCTCAGGGTCATCAAGCTGAAGTGAAAGCTGTGGGATAAAGATACATGCAAGATTTTTCAACTTACTTCCAGGCCCCAAAACCAGCCTGCCATCTGTCAGAGAAGATGAGAACTAAATTCAGCACTTTCATGATGGCCTCCTTGACAAAGCTGACCTGCAAAGACACAGTAAACCCAATTTGATGGATCAGAAATAACACAAATATCGGTTTAAAGGATTTTTTAAAAACTAGGCCACCCATGAGAAAGCATATTAAGAAGTGCTTTTCTAACTGTGACATGCTATTTTGTGCAATAATGAGTCAAATTCAGCGACATTTTTTTAAATGTTTAACTCCAGCGTACTTTCTCTCTGAGCAGACATCGGTCATGAATGGTGGACAAGTATCTGTAGTGGATTTTGATGAGCTGGTCCAGGTCTTTTGCTTCCTGTACTTGGTGTTGAAACTCTAGACCCGTACTGTGCAGGATCTGCAAATCAAATAAAAACAGATTTTAGAAACACAGTCTGATCTTAACTACAAATAAAGCAGGGTTTCTGCGTGTTTTATGTAGGAAAATGTAAGACTTTAGATTCATTTTAAGATCTAGGGAGTACAATATGTCAAAATGTTCTCTAAATGTAAAACAGTTTTATTAGCAAATACACTCCAAATTGTATTACTTTTTAATTTATTTTACAGCTTAAGATTTCAATAACTCCAAAACTAAAATGAACCTATATATAAATAAATAAATGAAATAAATAATGTCTTTTTCAGTATTTTTGTCTAGTTTTTTCCAATGTGAATGTCAATATAGATTTACTTTAGAAGCAAAATGAGATGCAATTAGCCGCCTGTTTTCTATGAAAATGAGTTTCTTAATGGGCAGAAAATACTTTTTCTTAGCCATTCTTGTTTTAAATATGAATTCACTTTTGTTCAATTTAGGTATGGGACCATAACTGGTTTCAGGTTTACAGCTGTTTGGAAAAGTCAAGTTTTTTTTTTTTGTTGTATTTTTTCAGTTGTAAAGAAACTGATGTTTTTGAAACTAATGAAGAGAGCAGAAGTCAATGATTTATTTTCACCATTTAACCTGACATGTTCACTGCTCCAAAATATTATAAATGTTTCTTAAAATAAAATATATTGTGTTCAATGGGGAAGAAAAAGTTGTTGTTGTTGTTGTTGTTGTTTTTACCCAGACATTTGAAAAGAACTTATTTTAGAGCAGTAGACAATACAGTGATACCGTGTAACTGTGGCATTCATATGCAAGGTTATCATACTGTCTGAAACTTATACCGGCCCATGCCTAGTTCAATTTCATTATTTATTCTGAATAAATAATTGTTTAGATGTTTATTTTGGAAAACAAAGATCCTGATAAAGATATTATTCAATCAGATTAAGACTCATCGCTCTGAAATCATCCCTACAGTAATGTTGTTTCTAACACAGATCGTTTCACTTCACAAAAACCTCAAAATATCATCAAAAACCACAGGTAGTACTTTTGTGTTCCTCTAACAATTATTGAAAACATTGACTTGTATTTTCTGAAAAACTGAAGATTACAGTTTCAGCTAAAACAAATATTAGTAAACGGATAGTTCACCCAAAAACAGAAAACTGCCTCATCATTTATTTGTGGTTATGTGGGGTTTTAAACCTTTAAGAGTTTCTTTCATCTGCTGATAACAAAATATATTTTAAAAAAATGTTGGTCACTGATTTTACCATTGTTTATTATGAAAAAAAAAACTACTGTGAAGGTCAGTGGGTATCAGCTACCAGCATTCTTCAAAATATCTTCTTTTGTTTTCAACAGTAGAAACTCAATTAGGTTTTGAACAAGTAAAGAGAGCATAATTGATGACAGAATTTTCATTTTTGGGAGAACGATCCCTTTAATGTTATACTAGATGAAAATCAAAAGTCAGCTTGGATGGCCTGAGAGAGAGTAAAGTACCAGCAAATTCCCATTTTTGCATGAACTATTTCTATTAAGGCCTTAAATTGTAGAAGAGCAAATAAAGATAGACCTACAGAAACCCAGATAATGACTATTTTTGAGTCCATTTATCTGACCCACCCTTGTCATAATGTAATTGTGCAGGCTGTTGACAAAGTGCATGAGTTTGACCCTCAGGAGAAACATCCTGTGAATCTGCTGGTTTATGGGCTCTTTGGCTGTGTTTTCCTCAGGCTGGCCTCCTTCTTTCCTCTTAGTGGCTACTGTCAAATCTGTAGGAAAACATGATATTAATAGCAGATATGAACTAGTGGACCCAAACCTTCCTGATCTGAGAATAGGTTGAATAAACGCAGTTCTTTTGTCACTGTAAAAAAAAAGTGATTGTGGAACTAAAATGATTTACAATAAAACCAACGGATGTACACCAACCGGCCACATTATTAGGTACAACTTGAACTTACTAGTACCGGGTTGAACTGTTTTCCCTTTAGAACTGCCTTAATCCTTCGTGGCATAGATTGAACAAGGTACTGCAAATATTCCTCAGAGATTTTGGTCCATATTGGACATCAACAAAGCATTTTCGCCCACAGAACTGCCGCTCACTGGATTTTTTTTTTTTTGCACCATTCTCTGTAAACCCTAGAAATAGTTGTGCATGAAAATGCCAGTAGATCAGCAGTTTCTGAAATACTCAGACCAGCCCATTTGGCACCAACAAACATGCCACGTTCAAAGTCACTTAAATCACCTTTCTTCCCCATTCTGATGCTTGGTTTAACCTGCAGCAGATCGTCTTAACCATGTCTACATGCCTAAATACATCGAGCTGCTGCTATGTGTTTGGCTGATTAGAAATTTGCACTAACAAGCAGTTGGACAGGTGTATCTATTAAAGTGGCCAGTAAGTGTATATGGATATCTTATACACTAGCTATAATTCTTTTTCTTTTTTTCTTTTTTTACAAATTCATTCATTTTCTTGTCGGCTTAGTCCCTTTATTAATCCGGGGTCGCCACAGCGGAATCAACCGCCAACTTATTCAGCATATTTTTACGCAGCGGATGCCCTTTGGATGCCCTGGGAAACATCCACACACACACACACACACACACATTCACATTCATACACTATACGGACAATTTAGCCTACGCAATTCACCTATACCACATGTCTTTGGACTTGTGGGGGAAACCGGAAACCCACGCAACCACGGGGAGAACATGCAAACTCCACACAGAAATGCCAACTGACCCAGCCGGGGCTCGAACCAGCGACCTTCTTGCTGTGAGGCGAACGTGCTAACTACTAGGCCACCGTGGCGCCCCTTTTTTTTACAAATAAACAAGTAAAATAAAGAAAACTTAAGAAATGAAATCAAAACTCACCACTGAATCGTAACGTGTCCAGGCTATATTTGGCCCATTTGATCTGAAGCAGCAACAGGAAGACTTGATTGTAGATTTTCTGACACTCTGAACTAATAACAATATCTACAGGCCATGGAACCTGGTGAGAGAATTTAAAAAGTCAAACATTTATACATATATTTTTGTTTTTTATGCAGCGGATGCCCTTCTAGCTGCAACCTATCTCTGGGAAACATCCATACACACTCATTCACACTAATCTTGTGTGGGAAACCGGAGCACCCAGAGGAAACCTACGCGCCTACAGGGAGAACATGCAAACTCCACACAGCAATGCCAACTGACCCAGCAGAGGCTCGAACCAGCGACCTTCTTGCTGTGAGGCGAACGTGCTACTCACTACGCCACCGTGGCATCTGTATTCAAGAGTCCTCAAGGCTAAATATTTCCTAAATAACAATATTTAAGGACAAGGTGGCTCAGTGGTTAGCACTGTCGTCTCACAGCAAGAAGGTTGCTGGTTCGAGTCCTAGCTGAGCCAGTTGGCATTTCAGTGTGGAGTTTGCATGTTCTCCCATTGTTCTTGTGGGTTTCCTCCGGGTGCTCCGGTTTCCCCCACAGTCCAAAGACATGGTATAGGTGAACTGAATAAACTAAATTGGCCGTAGTGTATGTGTGTGAATGAATGTGTAAGGGTGTTTCTCAGTACTGGGTTGCAGCTGGAAGGGCATCCGCTGCATAAAACATTTGCTCAAAAGTTTTTTAACAAGTTGTTTATAACAAGTTCAAAACTTAAATAATTTGTTTATTATTCAATTAAATTTAAGTTTATTTTTAAAGCTTTTCACAATTGTTATGGTTACAAAGCATAAAAAAATGTGTGATATTACATTACAATTTAAATCATAAAAAGGTGTGAATGAAATTAATCTGCAGTTAAACAATATAATGTACTTTTTCAACAAAAGTGATAAATATAATCTATTTTTAATTTATTCACTTATTTTTGTTATCAGACTGAGTCTTTGCAACTTAAAGCAATTATAATGAAGTGTCTGGTGCATATAGAGAGTAAAAATGTGCAATTATCATTCTGAATGCCAATAAACCAAAGTAATCTTTAAAGTGGACCTAAAAATTCATTGAGAGTTTGTAACCTTATAACTCAGCGTAAGGCCGTCGAGGTTATTCACTGGCTGCTTTTTTCTCGCAGGATCAATAGTTTCAAGAAATATGGACAACCTAGAAATCAAGAGAAACATTTACGCATCAGAAACAAGCATGAACCACAGGATATGGAGCGGTAAGAGTCAGGGTTGAATGGTAAACCGCAGTGCAATACCGATGGCTGTCCTCAGGGTGGCGCTGTCCGACAGACTCCTGCAGCTGCACGTTGAGAAACGCCAGCTGCTGCCAGCTCTCCTTCTCCAGAACTTTGTCGAAAATAGCTGTGTAGAAATCATACATGGTATCCCCAGCCTCCAGCAGGAAGTAGTTTCTCATGGCCTGCAAGTACCCCAGTAGCCTTAGACAAAAAAATAAATAAAGATAGTCAAGAATAAATAACCTTTAAAATGTTACCGGGAGGTTTGTGCACAAAGGAGGCCTTGTTTCCACATTTATTTACACTCCGTGATCTGTTTAGCCAGGAAAAGTTCAGATTCCTCCTGGTATTTGGTGCATTTGAATGTGCCTCTTGTGACCACTTGTGTTTGGATTACATTGAGATCCTTTCATTGTTTGAGCTCAGTGCGATCACCGAGTATAAGTAAATGAATGAAATTAATGAAATAAACTTGCTTTTAAGAAAACAGGAAAGCAAACAAACAAGAGGGAGGTGAATTAAAACTGCAACTTTGACTGTGTTGATCATGAATGAAAACTATATATATGTATGTCTCATGTATTGGTGTGTTTCTCATAACCCTTTGCATAATAACCATCCGCAACCATCCACAATAACCATAATAACGACTGTGTTAGGACAGTAGGTGGAAAACAGGTGGCCTTTTGAACTTGTTTGAACCCGTTTGACAAAATAAGAGTCTATGTTAATGCTAATTTAATTATTTAGGAGTTTAAAATTGGCTGAAAGTGGACAAGCTCAGTATTTTTAAGGCAGAAAAATGTAAAAAGCTATTGTTCTGCTGTTTTCCGTCTCATTTTCAACTGTCTCCTTGCAGGTTCGTGCACTCTAGCATATTATTGATTGGCTTTATACATTTCAGAATAATAAATAATTTTAAATTTTAAAAGTTATATTCATAGGTATTAGGAAGGTAGCATACCTTCCTAATACCTATGAATATAACTTTTAAAATATTAAAAAACATAAAACTAACACAAAAAACTATTTGACAACAAATTAGAATTTAGAAAACGTGGGGTTTGAGGAAAAACTTTGTTGAAATTCCAAATGTTTGCATTTTGCACTCTTTAGAAAGCAGTTTTCACAATTTAATTGGTGTGTTTCTGTCCTGAATGCAGATTTGGGAATGTTGTTTTTCACTTGCTGTTAATCGTTTTCTTTTATACAAACTAACATATAGAGACGTGCTTTTCCATCACATTGCATTATTGGCCTTTCCTCATAATGAAAACCTTTGATCTCTTGCATAAAAATTATATTGTTTATATCGTGAATTTAATTACATCAAACATTTAAATTTATTTAAAATGTTGTATATGTATATTTATTATTTATTATCTGTTTTTTTTTGTCCTCTCTCTGTAATTCTGTTGCACTGTAGAAGCTAAAACAAATTCCTTGTATGTGTGAACATACCTGGCAATAAAGCTCTTTCTGATTCTGATTCTAAATGTAGACAATGTAAATACAATAAAACTGCATAAATGTTGTCCTAGCAACTCATAAATAAAGGATTATTATATTTTGTACCCATCTAGCTACATTACTCAATTACTCATAAAATATATTTAGTTGATTTCACTGGTTTAACATTAACTAGTATTTCAGTATTTAGAATTAATTAGTATTTTAATATAAACCAAGGACTGTATCTACCTTATATTTCTTAATTGTATGCCTTAAGTTTTACTTACTTATTTTATTATTATTATTATTATTATTATTATTATTATTATTAATCTCTCTGATATTGAGCTTTTTTTTTCTTTGTTTGCTTCTGGTTAAAGTAAAAAAAAGCCTGTTAATGTTTGTACAATATGATTTGTTTTACATGGCGCCACGGTGGCGTAGTGAGTAGCACGAATGAATGAATGATTTGTTTTACTTTTTTCCAGTTTTATTTTTAAATACGAGTAAATCAAAGCAATATTATTTTTTGTCCACTGTAGAGTAGGTCAATTGTGTAAGGTTATTTCAAAATATTTGATCGAAAGTTCTGAAAAAGCCTAAACATGCACCCACCTATATACACTCCCTTATCAGTCGAAAGCGGGGTAACAGAGAAGCACTTTAAGAGACAGTTGACCCAAAACTCACTCATCATTTTCTCATCCTTAACTTGTTCCAAACCTGTTTGTGTTACGTTCTTCAGAATATCTTCTTTTGTGTTGAACAGAATAAAGAAACTCTTTGCAGCCATTTGAGGTAAAATAATGAGTAAATCTTAATTTTTGGGTGAACAATCTTGTGAAGTGCTAGGTGTGAAAGGCAGTGTCTCCCTCATCAACCAAAGTGTAAACTGTGCATTTGACCCTCTTTACATCAGTATGTAGCGTTATCCGCTGTGAAAAGGCTGACAAAACGCATCTCAACAGCAGAGGTGTAAACAGGTCTGGATTTTACTGCATCATCTCACCTGTAGTCTTTCTTCAGGGTTTTCATGAGGTTTCCACAGCATTCGATGTATCTCCTCTCAATATGTGGATACAGACAGGAGCGAAGTGTGAGCTCGAACGTCTGGCATGTCACAGACTCAGAGGAGCGATCCAGAATCACACTGCCACCAGAGAATTTCTCATGGAAGTCATTCTGCTCGAAATAAAGCCTGCAAGAGATAACACCCATTACCTCAGCGGAAAACAAACTAATGAAGTTGTGAGTGACTAAATCATAGTCACATTGAATCATAAAGGGCTGAAGGTCTGGAATTTTTCAAATGGCCCAGATGGAAAAGATGTTTATTTTTCCTATCCAAAAATTATTAAATTAAGACCTGTTTAAAAAGACTTAAGACCTACAACACAATATTTCAGTGAATTTAAGACTTTAGGCCTAAAATTTAAAGATTTTTTTTAAAAATTAGATTTAAGATATCTTAAGACCTCGCGAAAGCCCTGAAATACAGATTCAGCATGAAAACATAAATCATTTTTGAAAGAATTACTTCATTGCAAAATTTTAATTTCAAGACAATTTACTGACGTCCAAGAGGTTCATGTTCCTTCGTTAACTGAAAAGAAATTAAAGGAATATTTCAACCTAAAGGTAAAAATTCTGTCAACCTTTACTCACGTCTGCATGCTTTTCTGTTTAAGACAAAAGATGATATGGAGAAGGTTTGAAACTTGTGGCCATTAAATTTCATCCCAAAAAAACTTTTATCGAAACCATTTGAGAGTAAATAAATGTTGAGCAAATTTTTGACTTTTAGGGTGAACTTTCATTTTAAAAGTCGTGGTTTACTTACCTTTTACTTATTTCAAATTTTGAATTATTAGTTTCTTTTTTTTCTGTTAAACACCATAAAACATATTATGGAAAAGGCTGGAAACCTGTAACCATTGACTTCTATTGTAAAAAAACAACTGTTGAAGTCAATGGTTACAGGTTTTCAGCTTTCTTCACAATATCTTCTTTTTTGATTAACAGAAAAAACAAACTCAAAGTTTAGAAAGCACTTGATGACGATGGAATGATGGGGAGCACTTAATGGGCGAGTATATAGTGAGTAAACTTTCTTTTTTGGGTGAACTATCCCTTTAAGGGAAACATTCCAGGATTTTCTCTGCATAGTGGACTTCAAAGAAACCAAAGCATTCAATTTCCAATTATATATATATTTTTAAAGATAAGTTAAATAAGTAAGTCCCGTTTGTTCGACTGAGATCATGTAGTGCCCTTTAAAGCCTGGAATGTTTTTGCCCCAAAATTCGAATTTCTTTTCAAATGAATAAAGATATGAACATCTTGGACGTCAGGAGAGTTTAATTCCGGAGTGGACTAAACCCTTTAACATCTTTTGCTTTTTGTCTGAATTCTTCAGTGATGTCAAATATTTTCTTCTGTATGCTGCTGTCACCTTGCAAAGTTAATGGCCAGCAGGGGGTCATGGATGTCATCCAGCTCCAGATGACGGGCCACGATGGACTGCATTTTGATCAGGCTCTTCTTAGTAGCTTGTTGCTCGGTAACCGTATTTGTGGGTGACTCTTCTCCACGCCGAAGACGAGTCTGCACAGACTCCAAAAAGAGCGTGTACAGACTCTTTCTCTCAGCATCTGTAGACACGTCAGAAATATCAAGAAAATTCATCAAAAAATGTTTAATTTGTAGAACATAAGTAAACAAACTAAGATTTTTTTTTACATTTGAAAAAGATAATGATTTCAAAGTTATTATCCTAAAAACAATACAAATATACAATTTTGAGCCTGCAGCAAAATGAAAACTAAACAGACCTGCATTGAAAATGACTTCTGAGCATCAGTGTAGTACAAGGAAGTTACTGTTCAATAGAGCAAGTCCGTTCAAATTATTATGTAAAACGACTAACCACACATTTCTTTTTGATGTCATATCTGACATCAATGCCAATAGTAATAGTAAATCATGCGACAGCCCAACAGTCTCTCTGAATGATTGTAAAGACAATCTTAATTAAATTAGCTTCTCATTGAATTAAGTTCACTCCTTTTATGACCCCCAAAGCAATATTCATCGATCCGTCATTTCAATTTTTTGTAGTATTTTCTGCCGCAATGACAAGGAAGCTTGTTTTCAAGTATTTTGTTTGCAAATCAGAAGAATTAATTCATTTATCTGCAATGTTCTTATGGGTGAACTTGACTTCGCTTGTGATCACTTTCATTTTAGTGTTGGATTTGTAATGTTTGTAATTTTACATTTACAAGGAAACCACATTATTTTTACTCTGTTTTCTGTTTTCCTCTATTTTGAACAATCTGAGGCCTCGTAAAACAACCAATTTCCTTTTCTTTTTTAATAAGTTACTAGTACTATCATGTAGACCAGGGGTGTCCAAACTTAGTCCTGGAGGGCCGGTGTCCTGGAGAGTTTAGCTCCAAACCGAATCAAACACACCTGAACCAGCTAATCAAACTCCTAGATATACAACAAACTTCTAGGCAGGTGTGTTGACACAGGTTGGAGCTAAACTCAGCAGGACACCGGCCCTCCAAGACCGACTATCAACACCCCTGATCTAGACTCTTTCTAGACTAATATAATTCAAACAACAACTGAAAACACATCTCTTCCGCGATCGCCTGAACCCCTGTAAACAAAACCAGAACCCCCACCTCACCACACGACAACCCAAAACATTATCGATGCTCAATGTGCCTCACACAGGTAAGTGTGCTCGACAAACCACCTGTAGAAAACAGACTCTTTCATCACTTTTACAGACACTTGCACCAGTTTTGCATATTTGCACAAGACATGTTCTTACAATCACTCTCTAATCAAATGCATCTATGAAGTGTGATTCACACTGGTGAGTGGGTTTGACAAACCACCTTAAAACTATTTTTTTTTAAACACTCCCCTTCCTAACACTAGTACTTATTTTTTCTAAGCACAAACATTTCATTTGTCTAATTAACATTTATTGTCCGTGTTGCCTCTTCTTGTTAAATCGCTAAATGCCTCCTCAATTGTAGGTCGCTTTGGACAAAAGCATCTGCTAAATGACTAAATGTAAATGTAGCTTGAACAAACTGTGCCAAATACACAAAACACAGATGACTAATTATTCTCTGACGCAAACCTCCCTCTGACGCAAGCCACCAGCTGACACAAGATCTCTGCAAATCCAGTCCATCATGCTGAATCATATTGTATGTGTACATGGATGATGCCAAGCTGTTGCTAAATGTGGAAGTGCAGGAACTTTTATAGCTGACATTTTCAGTAAGTGCTGCACTACTGTTAATGTGTTTGATCACTTTATATTTATGTCATCATATGCAAATAGAACTAATATGTTTTATGTAATAAAGAGAGAGAAAGGAAACTAATACTGAATTAAAATGAATACAAAATAAATAAAATAAAATTGAAAATCGTAAAAACAATTAAAATAAAATAACCTCTGGAGGAGCCATCAGGATGTTCGGTCTCCTTGCAGTCTAGGTTCTTGAGGAGCTGCATGGATTTTCCGGCCATGATGATCTGCTTGAGCACAGGCTTGAGGAAAGACACCATGGTGTGCTGTCTGCTGCTGGACGTCTGTTCTCCACCTGAGCTTCCACTGGCCGCATCGCTGAGCCTCTCCTCGCTCTCCACCGTCTCAGACACGCTATACAGAGTGTAAGTGGCATACCAGAAGTCCCTGTGGTTTACTGGTACATCCTTGTTTCTAGAAAAAACAAGTGCATATGTTTAATTTATTCGCAAATTGTGGATGCAAGCAGAATCATGGCTGTGGTTAGTGCAAAATGAAGTCACATGGACAGATCTTATATCACTCTGAAGGGGTTTATTTTGTGATAACAACCACTGGCGATACATAATGCCTGAGATACAACTCCATTCAAAAGATTGGGGTCAGAAGTGTTTTTTTTATTTATTATTATTTATTTATTGGTTTTAATATACAAAATAAAATCGTAAAAACAAAAAAATTGAGACACTCAGTAATAAAGGTGAAATACAGTAAGAAACATTTTGTATATTTAAATATAATAAACTGGTAAGACATGCCATCAAAGTGCACCGAGTATAAAAAAAAAGATGATTTAAATAAACTAATAAAGAGAAAAAGGTAAAAAAAATAATATTATTTTATTGCTGTAGTTCTAGGTATGGACATACACTTTTAAGTGCATCCGGAGTGGTCAAAAGCCTAGAGGTCTATGAAAAGCATCCATATTCTCCTAAAGGCATCTCTCTCGTTTCTTAAAGGGCCACGAAACCCCCCTGGCTAGGCTGGGTGTTTTCACACCTACAGTCTGGAAAAGCTCAGGAAAGTGGGTGTGTCCAGCTCTGTTTAGGTGGGAGTGTCAGGGGAGGGAAAGAGGGAAGGTTTTGCATAAAGATGGGAGTTTCCATTTGTGCACGCGCTCATTTTCAAAAAACGACGCACACAGGCGCAGGGGGAGAAATGACTGTGTGAAGTGACATCAGTAATCTAATTATTAGCCAAATTATTAATTTGTTGACGTTAGCGGCAGTTTGGTGCTTATACTTTAATCCAGGAACATTTCCTGCATGTCCCCCGTGACAAACTAGATGTGAGAAACTATTGAGAGTGTTGTTTTAATGTAGTGTTTAATACCGCGCGGCGTAAGGCAGAAATAAAAAGCCCTCCGCAGACTATCCGGTCACAAAATGCGGCGAAAGGTGCAGTATGTAAGTTTGACACCCTGTGGTTGAACTAGGTATTGCACCACTGCTTCAAAACAAACGCAAGAGCAGGTTGACAGATTGACGACACCAACAAAGGCTGATATTAAGTCGTATTCAAAATAGAAGCAACGGCACGCCACAGAAGGAATATTTTCCATTTTAAAGGGAGTTTTTGTTTTAACCAACACCTGAAATGTAAATTTTAGAAATGGCTTCTATTTCTTGCAGCTGAACAACAGAATACTGACAATGATCACCTCAGGTACAGGTCTTAAATGCTAATGATGGGTTTGAATGAGTTTGAATGAAATTTCACATGATGTTTATTGCCATGCTACTGAAAGCAGCAGCAGAATATGTACCTCAGATCTTAAAAATAAAATAAACCATTTGAAATTAAACTTTAGAACTGCTGCTGCTTGCAAGCCAAAACATATCAGGGATTCAGCATGTACATTTAATGTTAAAGAGGTTTGATAGGTTTTAATCAGATTATAAACTTTGCCATTTCAATGGAGTGCAGTAAGTGCACTATTCTGTGCTTTTGACTGGCTTTATTTAAATTTCTATTGTGTTTCGTCTGGTGCAAACAGCCCAATTATCACTATAAATCTCGTCACTTTGCATGCTGTAAGGACACAGGGTTACAATGTAACCTGCTCACCTAATGTTTACGATTGTAATATTATTTGCTAATAATAACCACCATGTGGAACTCTGCATCTCATTTTGGAGTCTGCTGCTGTCCAAGGAAGGTCACATTTCGGTCTCGGATGCATACTTTGAGAGCCTTCATGACTGAATGAATCATACCAAGGCAACCCGGGGAGCTGAAATTCATTCATTTTCTTTTCCCCGATTAAAAAAAGTCCCTTTTTTTATCAGGGGTCGCCACAGCGGAATAAACCGCCAACTTATCTAGCACTTGTTTTACGCAGCGGATGCCCTTTCAGCCCCAACCTAACACTGGGAAACACCCATACACGCTTACATTCAAACACATACACTATGGCCAATTTTAGCTTAATCAATTCACCTATACCGCATGTCTTTGGACTGCACATAGAGGAAACCCCATGCAAACACAGGGAGAACATGCACACTCCACACAGAAGTGCCAACTGACCCAGCTGAGGCTCAAATCAGCGACCTTCTTGCTGTGAGGGGATCGTGTTACCCACTGCGCCCCTTTGACGTCCATTCTAATGACTTATTTGGCCAAAAATACAGTCATACTGTGAAATATTATTAAAAAGTATTTGTATTATTTTGTATTAATAATTTAAAATCACATTTATGCTTGTGATGTCAAAGCAGAATTTTAAGCCGCCGCAAGTCCAGTCTTTAATATAACTCAACTGTAAAGAAATCATTTTCTTATGCTGCTTTGATGTTCTTATCAGTGTTGAGCAGCTTATTATTTTTGTTGAAACCATATCAATATTTTTTTAGGATTTTCTGACAAATAGAAGCTCAAAAGAACTGCGTTTACAACAATTTAAAAGCCTCATTTGGTTAACTGAACGAAGCCTTGATGAATAAAGTATTATTCTTCCACCAAAACTTGACTAAAAACTAAAAACCACCCATATCCTTTAAGCAGTACTACACAAACACATCCAAGTTTTTCTGTGTACCTTTGAATGATGAACTCCTTGGCAGGGTCAAATAAGTGGCCGTGAACAATCCATTCATCTACAATCTCAAGATATGGCCTGACCGTTTCGACCCAGAGAGAGAAAAGAAGTGCCACCTGACAGGGGGATAATAAAATGATAAGAAACAAAAAAAGATGAGCAGTAAACTGATAAAAAGTTCCAATTTAAGCATCTAAAACTACACTAAAAAAACAGACCCACTTACAGACTGCTCGGAGGCTTCACCCACGCTGTCATACTCAATGATAGCCTTGTAGAGGGTGTTGAGTAAGTGTGAGGCTCGTAAAACATTGGGCGTTTCGGGCGGCACCTCAGCCACTCCTGTGCAGAAAACCCTGTGGAGCATCGTGATCTGAGCCAGATGAGGACTCAACCTTTCCAGTACCGAAGACAGAGTCACAGTCTCATCTATGAAGAGTCACCACAGGTTTAAAACTACAGAAACACAAAAATTACGATGCATTTTTAAACATGCCAAAAAAACAACAACCTTTGGCGATGATGTCTTTCTCAATATTATTGAGCTCTTCTTTGAAGCTGGTGAAGTATTTATAAAGGGCCCAAACGAATGCTTGGTAAGTCCTGAAAGGAGGATCGGAACTCTTCTTGGAGGATGACGAGGAGGAGTTAAGACCCGGAGGACAGGGTTCTGCGCTGTGGCCGGTCACTTCATCAATAAACTTTTGCAGGCGTGAAACAGCCTGTCCATAGGCCGCTATGTGCTCCAGTACAGAGTGAAGACAGTTCTGTATAAACACGTCTGGATATGTAAAGTACATTCTTTAACAAAAAATATCAGTAGCACTTTATTTTAGGTGTTTTTTGCATGTACATACTATGTACTTCTCAAAGTCATTGCATAGAGTGTGTAATAACTGGGTAGAATCACTAAACCTAGTTCTGTAGCAGATGAGGCTGTCTTATTCATTCATTCATGCATTCATTTTCTTGTCGGCTTAGTCCCTTTAGAGGCTGTCTTATATAACACAGTATTTTTTAAAAGGGATAGTTCATCCCAAACTGAAAATTCTCTCACTATTTACTCACCCTTCACTTCTAAATCAGTTTGACATTCCTCTGTTGAAGACAAATGAAGATGGTTTGAAGCTGGAAACCAGTAACCACTGGCTTCCATAGTATTTTTCATAAAGGTTTGGAATCACATGAGGGCGAGTAAATAATGAGTAATGTTTCATTTTTTGGTGAACTATCCCTTTAAATACACTAAGGAAAAAAGTTCTACAAAAATCCTAACACAGTAACTTCATTGCTTCATTAATAGTTAATATAAGATAATAACAGCTGATCAAAACTACACTTAGATGCATCTAAATGCCTGTTCGAACCAAGGATAATAATTATAAGAATAACGTTGAAGATATAATTGTAACGCTTTATTTTAAGTCACAATTCACACTATTAAAAAAAACATTAACCAAGATTATTAGCTTAGTAAACTACTAATTAACTGCTTATTAATAGTTATTAAGGTAGTAATTGGCTTTAGGTATTGGGTAAAATTAGGGATGTAGAATAAAATAATTTATAGCTACTGATCATTCATTCATTCATTTATTCATTTTCGTTTCGGCTTAGTCCCTTTATTAATCAGGGGTCGCCACAGTGGAATGAACCGCCAACTTATCCAGCATATGTTTTACGCAGCGAATGCCAGTCACAACCCATCACTAGGAAACACCCATACACTCTCATCCACACACATACACTACAGACAATTTAGCTTACCCAATTCACCTAGATTGCATGTCTTTGGACTTGTGGGGGAAACCAGAGCACCCGAAGGAAACCCACGCAAACACGGGGAGAACATGCAAACTCCACACAGAAATGCTCCAGACAGCGCTACCCACTGCCCCACAACGCCGCCCGCATAGCTACTAATAAACAACTAAAATATTAATAATAGGCTTGTAATGAGCCAGTAGTTAATAGCATGAATTAACTTCAAATAAAGTGTTACCGATATAATTCTAAAAATCGTTGTAAAAAAGAAAATGAAAGAATATCAGAGTCTACAACAACATGAGTTTATCCTGGAGATGCACTAAATAAACATAGGCAGCCAATCAGAATCCATCCTGCTTTAAAGTGGTTGATCGTTTAAAGTGACCGATGACAAAAACGCTGTTCTGGAGCTATTATAAATATAAGCTGCGTCCCAAATGGCATACTATACACTATGAACTTATGCACTTACACAAGCAACAGCATAGTATATGAATGTAGTGTAGTCCCAAGTGGAACACTAAAGTTTTTTTATTTACTAAGCGGATTCAAACGGTATATTCAAACCGTTTTCCAGATGATGTTTGACGTTTGCCAAGTTAATTAAACAAATAATCAAACTACCAAATAATACCTGACATAAGTATAACTGCGTTCACTATCGGGAGGTGGTATAAATCACTCTCATAGGAGAGTTTTGCTTTCACAATCCAAAATGAATAAAGTATTCCAACATCATTTCCCGAAAGCTCTGCCCTTCCGTTAGTGAGCAAAGCAGCTAAAGTCAAGTGCGTGAAGTGTCCATCAGTCCGCATTTCTTTTTAATGGTTGAATAGGTGCATCATCCGGGTATTTAAAGTGCACTTATTCTTTTTAGACTTTCAGTGTAAATGCACAACTTACACCATTTATACTACACAATGGTGTAGAACAGTGCATAAGTATGCGATTTGGAACACACCTAGTGTTCTTGGTGTGAATGGGCCTTAATTTAGCCTCAGTAAAAAGTATAAATTTAAATCTATTTTTAAATACAACTAGAAAGTATCCATGGTTGTAAATTAAAACAATTTAAATTGAAGATTTATTTGCACACTATTTCAATGATAAATATATTTTCAACAAACTGTAGTAAGTAATGATCAAACACAAAAATTCCCATCTCAAGGAATTTATCCCAATATATAATTACACTGAACTGTATTTAATGCCTGACTGGCTACATTCCGACTTTATATGATCGTGAAATGTACCAAATCGCCAGGACGAGTTTTGGGAAATGGTCAAAACTCACATTGGTTAGATGCGTGACCACCACATCATTCCTCACAGTCACCTTGCCATCATTGTGCTGGAAAATGAAAAGTTTCTTCACGCCAGAGAAAAGCCTGAGGGAAGAACATTAAGTAATATGAAAGAGCGCATTTTATCATTGGAAACTGTGATATGAGTAATTAGTCATCTTTGTGATACAGTCTCTACTAGGTATGCAAACATTTAACAGTCGGGAACCAGTGCAGATATAATCTTGAAAATCTTCATTCCAGAATTGCTCGTTCCCTGCAGGTTTCAACTTGCATCTCATTCCATATCCACATTTGTATCCTTCACACATGAAATGTGAATTTTATAACACAACAATGAAATAGTACAAAGATATCTATTTTTGCATTAACCCAAAATGAACATTTACTGAAGCTGTTCCAAAGGTTTAAGCCTTTCTTCTTTCTGTTGAATATATCTTGAAGAATGCATTGATAATATTTTTGAGTAATATTATTTTATATTATGAAATAAAGCACAATGGATGTGTCACATCCCCAGCCCGTCACTCCTCATCATCTGCTCATCACTCCCAATCACCCAGACCGTCTTCCAGCCGTGCACAATCCCCAGCCTATTAGTCCTGCACCTGATTACACTCCGGACACCCTTTATCAGCTCCCTTCCTTCACTTGCTCCTCGTCGAGTATCACCAATGGACACGATCTCCCTAACCTGCTCTTCACCTCGTCTCGGACACCCTCCTGTGCTCCCAGCGATTCTCCATCATCCTAACTCCTAGCAGGGAAGTGACTTTCATGAACTCTGAACTATCACTCTTCTGCCTGGATCCCTAACCCTATATCTTCGTCCACTCTAAGCCTTCATCTTGTGTCAACATCTAAGCCAGTTAATAAATACAGTTTTTTTTTTTTTTTTGTACGTTTGACTCAATCTCCTTCTTCTGATCGTGACAGGATGTCAATGGTTACACTTTATAAAGCTATTCAAAATATTTTATTTCATGTTCTATAGAAGAATGAAAATCAAACAGGATTAGAAAAAGCAGAGGATGAGTAAATGACAATTTTGGGTAGAACTATCCCTTTAACTTTATGTCATTAAAATAATTTTATTCCTAAATTAATTTATTCCTTAAAGTACTATTCAAATGTTTGGGGTAAGATTTTAAGACAAATACAAAATAATTGTGTTTTAAAAAAACTGCACTTCTGGTAAATGTGTTGTTTTTATTCTTAAAGGTAGAAAAAAAACAGTTTTATTTTTTTTAAATTATTTTTTTTAAGGGTTTTCACCTTTATTGGATAGGACAGTAGAGAGAATTGACAGGAAAGGATGGGAAGCAGAGAGAGGGGAAGGATCGGCATAGGAACACGAGGCGGAATCGAACCCGGGTCGCCGTGAGCACCGAAGTGCATGTGTTGACGCACTAACCACTACACTACTGGTGCCGACGTTTTTTTTTTTTTTTTTTTATAAACTATATAAAATGTTTTATTTTTAAGCCTTAGAGAAAACATAACAAAATCTGAGTGATTCCAAACCTTTGACTGATTGTGTATGTACAAATATAAATAATATATACAAATCATACCAAAGGGTTTCTCGAATCACTTGCGTTTCAGTAACAAAAGATTTCTCTTCAGGCAGGTAGAGAGGCCCAGTGTTATACAGGTGCTGATCCCTGGAAAGAAAGGAAATATAGTATAAATATAGTATTTGAAAAATATAGTATTTGCTTCAAAAACAAAGCGAATTTAACCTAAACAGACTTGCTATGACAAGAACCAGATGTTTTACACGCAAACTTGTCCTACCAAACGTTGTAAAGGTTGGAGTGTAGGTGAAGGCTGTGTGGAAAACGGGGAGAGTTGGGAACCCAATACGAAGTGACAATATGCTGCTCCAACCAAGCCCTGGAGTCCGGCTCACCAACTGCAACAAGAAATCAGCAAAATCCTTAAGACCTGTTTACAACTGTCATTAAATAATGTGCTAATACTGTTCACTACCAGTCCAGGTGACTTGAACGGTCTTGTCATTCTGCTCGTTGTCCTCCTGCGGTGTTCTGTCCACCTGTATCCCAGAATCTTCTCTGCTCAAGGGCTGCTGGCTGTCGTCATCTTCGCTTTCCTCCTCAGACCACTCCTGCAAAAAGAGCACATAACCAGTGGTACTCTGTTTATAGTGCATGACTTGTTTGACATATTTCAGTTAATTGCAGCAAGTCTAAAACGAATTTCCTTCAATTTCTGAGTTCCCACCAGTCCTTGCAATGAATGTTTTAATTGTAGCTTGATTAGGTTTTAAAACAAGGAAAGACTTGTTGTGCGTTCAGCCTGCTGATCAAAGCCCAGGAGTAAAAGTATGTTCCTCTCTCTAATAAGGGTTCTGTCTAATCGCTCCCCTGGGGATCCACTCCAGGTTTTCCATTCCCGGCTCACAGGAAAAACTGTCTAATCCATTTGAAATGTTACTTATATGTTTGTAGTTTTTATTTCACGAACTCCTGAACACAACAAATATAACATCATATTTAATGGCTTGGGATTTTTTTTTACACATTTAATAAATAGAATTACGCAACCATGTCCAAATGTATAGCTAAAGTGTGTGCATCTTGCCTTTATTTTCCTGATTGTAGCATGCTGAAGATGTTCCATTTAAGTTGTTGATTCTACTAAGACATATAAATAATTTTTGTAGATATGTATTTTTTAAAAGCTAACATCCTTTTATAGCAGTAGTTTTTAAAGTATACAAACTGGCAATGTTAAAGAGGTTTAAAGCGTCACTTCTTTAAATTCTATTAATCTCAGCTACTTAAATAAAGAGTTGATTAATAGAATGTGGCCTGGTCTCTGTGATCTTTTATGTTTTTCAATGTTTTGTAATATATGTAGGCGAATATTATTGTTCATTTGCGTTATTTTGCTGCATATCAATTTTTCAGCAGCAACATGTATTATTAAAATGTTAAACTGTTGAGTATCACAAGATGTAAACATTACTCATGGTGGAGAGAACAACAAAGTCAGCTAGTATTGTTTTTTTTATTATTATTTAATTTGAGCTACACCACATTGTCTTGTCATTAAAACAGTTAATTTGTACATAAATTAATAACCATTTGAAATACTGTGATATCGTCTTTAAAGTTATTGTATTTAATTATCTTTGAAGCTAATTTGTTTAGAAATTAGAATGTATTTGATCAAAACTCCAGAATAATCCGAGAGTTGACTGATGCTGTGGTAAATATCTAACGGGTTGTTGATGAATAGGATGCTACATTTGATTTTTTTTTCCAGAGAGCATAGTATAAATGGTAAACTAATACTTCATTAAAATGTATAAAATCTGATAACAAGAAAACAGATTCACTAAAACTTCAGCTGAGTTCAAAATAAAAAAAAGGAAAATTTTATGAATTTATGAACCAATATGAATGAAACCTATCTTAAACATTTTCAATCTTAAAAGGCAAAGGCAAAAGGCAAATCAATGGTGCATTGTTTAAATATATACTAAGAAAGTAAAGCAATTTAAAGAGAAAATTATAAACATTTAGATTAGCAGGCTTAGGAATACTGACAAATAATGTATTTTAATAGGGCTACATTGCTCAGCATTTTATTAAACTGCAATAGACCAGGCAGAAACTGATCCAGAATTTACTCACTGGAGTGTCTGGAAAAGGTCCTGAATCAAAATCTTCTCCTTCCATGAGATACCTGGCCCAGTCAAAGTTGTCTTCTTTCGCTGTGAAAAAAATAAATAATAATAATTGTAGACACATTGATAACAGTAATAAAGCTGTCTAACAAAATAGGAATGTAAACAGCAGAAAATCCCAACCTGTCTCTTTCAGTCTGGGTCTTTCACAGTAGTTTGTATTGGATGGAGAGTCAGACAGGTGAAGTAATAAAGCCAGGATACCATAATGGATGTCGGTCTGAAATCAGACGAAGTATTAGATTAATTCAGCACATGCAGTTTTCTCTGAATAATGCCAGTGTGTTATCTTACCTTTGTTCCTTCAGTATTAGGAAGGGGCGAAGTGAGAAATTCTTCAGTGAGTCGTGTCCAGCTCTCTGCTTTACTCAAGTCAGAGTGAACCATGAGCTTCTCATGAATACTGGCAAAAAAAAGGTAAACTATTTAAATCATTTTAAATAAAGTTTCAGTGGGTTTTATAAAAGAGGACATTAACAGGGTTAACGCAGGTTTCTTCAAGTAAGAATTAGGACTTTTTGAGACCTTTTTAAGACTATTATGAATGAAATTTCAGACTAAAGGTACAATTGGGCCTGCAAAAAAAAAAAAAAATGAATTCAAATGAGTTATTCCTAAGCCACAAAATTTAAATAATGTGTCAAAACAAACAAACAAACCCTAGTTGTGCACATGCACATTTTTTCAACATACTGTAACTTTTCCTTTTAGAAAAAATGGACAAATTTTAAAAACTAGAATAAACTAAACATACAACAGTCTGTCCAGGTCACTGTCCTCCCAAATATGGTCTATAAATGCATGGACAACTTTTAAACAAATATTATTTGTTCATTTTCTTTTCGGCTTAGTCCCTTCACCAATCCAGGGTCGCCACAGCAAAATGAACCGCCAACTTATCCAGAATATGTTTTACGCAGCGGATTCCCTTCCAGCTGCAACCCAAACACTGGGAAACATTCATACACACTCATTCACACACATTCACTACTGACAATTTTTAGATTACCCAATTCACCATTACCACATATCTTTGGACTTGTGGGGGAAACCGGAGCACCCGGAGCAAACCCACGCGAACACGTGGAGAGCATGCAAACTCAGAAATGCCAACTGACCCAGTCGAGGCTCAAACAAGCGACCTTCTTGCTGTGGGAGAACAGCGCAACCCACTGCGCCACTGCATTGCCCCACAAATATTGTTTTAAAGAAAATAATTAAACCATATTGGCAAATAAAGTAATAAATAGAGTTTTATCTTTTTTTTTTTGGTGATTGGCTTGATGTTGTCCCAGGTAGCTTAAACACAATATTTAAGTGAATTTATAACTTTATAAGGCCTAAAATTTTGTTTTGAAAATTTAGGACATTAAGGCTTTTAAAGACCCTACGGACATCCTGACTAAATTCCTTTTTTAGTCCAAGTAAAGACGTTCATAAATAATTTAAAGGAAACACGAAACATCAATGTTATTTAAATTATTATTTAAATCAATATAGTAAGCAACATCTCAGAGTTTGAAAATACAACTTCTTGTATTACTATATTTAATCTCCGCTACTTTTTACTTACAGTAATTTGACCAAAAGGTTTGAAGAGCTGTGTTCCCCAATCAAAAAAAAAAAGAAAAGAAAAAAAGAAATGATCTTTTACAGTTCCTTCTGCTCACACTGCAAAAAGTGTTGTTCTCCCTCAGTAATTTGTTTTCCATTGTAATTGTCAAAAAAGATACACTCGAGAAGCAAAATACCTGGGCCCTGTCACATACTTTGAGTGAAAACTCAGAGTATGTTAACCCTGAAAAGAGAGAAACTTTTTCAAAATGGCAGGTTTTATTCTCAAAACTAAGTTTCTGTTGGTCTCCTCCCCATCTTTAAAGACAAAGCGGTATTTCTCGCCTTAGCCTTAGTCATTCATTGGCTACATTTCAGTCACACAAAGAACAAACTTATGAGAACGGCTTGCCCTTTTTGGGAAAATTACAATTAGATTCAATACAATAGTTTTAAGTTTTACCTTTGATATTTACTGCATAAAATAAATAATTAGCATAAATTCACTGACCTTAGTCAAGGATATGTACTGTAACTTGATTAATGAGATTATTACTCGCTCTAAAAACTATTTTTTGTGCTGCTTACATTCTAAATGTCATATCAACCTCCACCACTTGATCAATAAAAAAGGCAGACACACAAATGCACCTTTAAATCTTATAAAAACTTAATTTTAGAAATTTATCTTAAACTGATTAATGTAAAGGTGCCACGGTTGCCTAGTGGGTAGCACGTTCGCCTCACAGCAAGAAGGTCGCTGGTTCGATCCCCGGCTGGGTCAGTTGGCATTTCTGTGTGGAGTTTGCATGTTCTCCCCGTGGTTGCGTGGGTTTCCTCCGGGTGCTCCAGTTTCCCCCACAGTCCAAAGACATGCGGTACAGGTGAATTGGGTAAGCTAAATTGTCCGTGGTGTATGTGTGTGAATGAGAATGTATGGGTGTTTCCCAGAGATGGGTTGTGGCTGGAAGGGCATCCGCAGCGTAAAACAAATGCTGGATAAGTTGGCGGTTCATTCCGCTGTGGCGACCCCGGATTAATAAAGGGACTAAGCCGAAAAGAAAATGAATATATGAATGAATGATTAATGTGAGTAAAAGCAGGAACCTTAAATTAAACATTTCCGATGAACATTAAGTTAAGCTTAGAAGCATTCTTGCTTTGTCAAATTTGTTGTAGAAACTATGAAGTAGCCTATTTTATGTAATTTAATGAAATTACATCTAAAATAACTTTAAAATTACGGTCAATTCTACTTTTTCAAGAGAAAAGTCTACAAACGTCACACATTACATTACTTTTTTTTTTTAACAAACTTATGTTTTAAGCAAACTCAATCTTATAAATTTCCCTGAAAACAAGACCTTTTTATTTTGTAACTCAAGTTAATGCATCTACATTTTTAATATGTATTTATATTGGAAATTCTTGTTATGGATTTAAATTGTGGAATTAACTTCTTAAGACCCCCACAAATCTTAATAATTCCAATAAAAATATTAGCATAAAAAAATTATGAAAACCTTCATACCCATTAATGGAGCGCTGCACATTATGTCTGTTGGCTTCAAGGAAACGATGAAACCTATCCATAGGAGAAACAATAGTAAAGTAGTATATAATAATAAAAGTAAAAAAGAAATAGTTTTTGCTTTTACTATTCAAGCTTAGGCTCCAAATTCGCTTACATACAGCAAGTTTCGAAAAGATGCACTTACTTAAAATTGGACCAGGTAAACTTTAGTGCCATTTGAAAGTTTTGATCTTCCTCATCCTGAATGGCTGTAAAATGTGAGATGAATCTCTTGGTCTCCAGCTCAAGCTCCTTCTCGAACCTAGTCCAGTGAGCCATTCTGATCAGACAAGACTAAACTGAAACACAACACAAATGAGGGAAACATGTAGGCCTATATAAAAAGTGTCACTGACAGATAATGAGAGACAGAAAGAGCATAAAGCCTAGATGGGATACAGCTGCACACACACATCAATATAACAATTTTGTGACACTGTACAATAATAATATACATTCTTACATGACTGGGAAGGATTGAGGTTATAGTCGCACATTCAGACATTCTTCTTAATAATGCAAGTTCTGAAAAGTATTATTTGCAAATTCTAAATAGTGAAATCACATTGTCAGCCAACGACTAGCGAAGTACAACATTGTTCACAGTTAAATAAATAGTGCTAATGTTTTTTAATAATTATTTAATATTTAATATTAATATTAATTTAATATTTAATAATTTAATAATTACATGTGATTTCATACCAAATAGTACCATGTAGAAGTACCATGGTAAACAATATAGTGAGCGTGTCACAAGTTGTCAGACTGAATGAATGTGCCAATATAAAACCAACTTTACCTCAAAACTGAAAGCTAACATTGAGGTAAAGTGGGCTTTATATATTAGCGCATTTAGACTTTCTCCTTAATAATGTAAGTTCAGTGAAGTATTCTTTCTAAATTGTAAATAGAGAAGTTGTATTAGCAGCCAATATCTACCAAAGTAGAACGCAACAACATTTATTGCTAATTGAAGTCAAAATCCCATGTGTTTTCAGACCGAATATTCAAAGCACCATAGTGGCATGTCACAAGTAATAATGTGAATATAAAACCAACATAAACCATATATAAAACCAGCTTTACCTCAGTGTCAGCTTTCTGTATTGAGGTAGTTTCTTAATTGTACACTCAGACTTTCTTCTTAATAATATACGTTCATTTCAGCAAGCATTATTTGTAAATTCTATATCTAGAACAATAGTGCTAATATGGTTTTGAAGTCATAATTACATGTGATTTCAGGCTGAATATTCAAAGTACCACAGCAAACAACATAGGGAGCATGTCACAAGTTGTCAGTCTGAATGAATGTGCCAATATAAAACCAACTTTAACTCAATCTTAAACTCTTCAATTCAATTTAATGTGTGATTTTAATAAATAATATAAATACTTCTCATTGTAATTACTGTTTTTACATTACTGTGATGGATTGGTTTAGGGTTTGGAAAGGTGCAGACGTTAATAAAGTACAATTAATGGGTTATTAAATAACTAATATAAATAATTCATTTTAACTTTCTTCCCTGCAGCTGTAGCATCAACCAAGAAAGAGAGTATAGCACATACACACACAAATATACTGTGTGTGTGTGTATATATATATATATATATATATATATATATATATATATATATATATAGCACACAGATAAATACTGTATGTAGTCATGTACTGCTGTTTAACTATTAATCATGACTGATAACGTGCAAAATTAAGTTCATATTTACATTATATAGATGCATGTGCTGTGTGTATTATTATGTATAAATGCACAAACGTAAACGTACATGTAGGTACCTATGTATGTATGTATGTGTTGAAAATGTTTGTTTATGTATAATATACATGTATACACATTTATTATGTAGATAGATAGATAGATAGATAGATAGATAGATAGATAGATAGATAG
>CAIGQQ010034734.1:7185524-7210706 GCA_903798035.1 Danio albolineatus | reverse complement strand
CTGCGTAAAACAAATGCTGGATAAGTTGGCGGTTCATTCCGCTGTGGCGACCCCGGATTAATAAAGGGACTAAGCCGAAAAGAAAATGAATGAAAGAAATGAATGAATAATTAAATATTTAATAAAATATATTTAATAAATTGTGGCATTCTGTGGGGGGTGCTCTGGGAGTATGGGGTCAGAGGCGCTCTGTTAAGGGCCGTCTCGTCCCTATATGAACAAAGTAGGAGTCTGGTTCGCATTGCCGGCAATAAGTCAGACTTGTTTCCAGTGCATGTTGGACTCCGGCAGGGCTGCCCCTTGTCACCAATTCTGTTCATAATTTTTATGGACAGAATTTCAAGGCGCAGCCTTGGGCTGGAGGGGGTCCGGTTCGGGGACCACAGGATTTCATCTCTGTTATTCGCAGACGATGTTGTTCTGTTGGCTTCATCGAACATGGACCTTCAGCATGCACTGGGGCGGTTTGCTGCCGAGTGTGACAGCAGTAATGCGGTCGATGTACCGGTCCGTTGTTGTGAAGAGGGAGCTGAGCCGAAAGGCAAAGCTTTCGATTTACCAGTCAATCTACGTTCCTACTCTCACCTATGGTCATGAGCTCTGGGTCATGACCGAAAGAACAAGATCTCGGATACAAGCGGCCGAAATGAGTTTCCTTCGCAGGGTGGCAGGGCGCACCCTTAGGGATAGGGTGAGGAGCTCAGTCACCCGGGAGGAGCTCGGAGTAGAGCCGCTGCTCCTCCACATCGAGAGAAGTCAGCTGAGGTGGCTCGGGCATCTGTTTCGGATGCCTCCTGGACGCCTACCTAGGGAGGTGTTCCAGGCATGTCCCACCGGGAGGAGGCCTCGGGGAAGACCCAGGACACGCTGGAGGGACTATGTCTCCCGGCTGGCCTGGGAACGCCTCGGGATCCCCCCGGAGGAGCTGGAGGAAGTGTCTGGGGAGAGGGAAGTCTGGGGTTCTCTCCTAAGACTGCTGCCCCCGCGACCCGGCCCCGGAAAAGCGGAAGAAAATGAATGAATGAATGAATGAATATAATAAATTTTATTTAATACTAACTAAACCACCTTAAATATTTACTATAACTTGCAACTAAATTTTAAATAAGCATAAAATATATATTTGTATTGTGATATATTGTATTGATCTTGAATCTATATTTACTATATTCAGCATTAATAATCATGAGCATTAGGAGCGCCACTTTGATGCTATTGTGAACATTCTTCTGAATCTGAACTACAGGAACAAGCCATCAATCAGCACTTTGTTTGACGTGCATAATGCCTGTGTTATGCTCTTCACTGGCCACCCGTTAACAGTGTCTCAAACACTTGAGTTGGTGTTGTTGAAAAAGTAGCAGGTTTGAGACAATATGTTCATAAAATCTCCTGTTTGTAATCCTTGAAGCTGCAAAATTACTTTCTTGCGTCTTGTTTATAATGTACGAATTTGATGAATTCAGTAGGGGAGAATTCACTCTTAAAACAATTGACTCGAAAATTATGAAACTTAAAAACTTATGAGTTAACAAAGACTGGCATCACGGTGGAGCAGTGGGTGGCACGATCGGCCTTGGCTGGGTCAGTTGGCATTTCTGTGTGGAGTTTGCATGTTCTCCCTGTGTTAGCATGGGTTTCATCTGGCTGCTCCGGTTTCCCCCACAAGTCCAAAGACATGCGCTATAGGTGAATTGGGTAAGCTAAATTCTCCATAGTGAATGTGTGTGAATGAGTGTGTAT
This sequence comes from Danio albolineatus, assembly GCA_903798035.1. Classification (NCBI taxonomy): domain Eukaryota; kingdom Metazoa; phylum Chordata; class Actinopteri; order Cypriniformes; family Danionidae; genus Danio; species Danio albolineatus. The sequence goes on along the minus strand of CAIGQQ010034734.1, from coordinate 7,208,963 downwards.
GGGTGTTTCCCAGTAATGGGTTGCAGCTAGAAGGGCATCTGCTGTGTAAAACATATGCTGGATAAGTTGGCGGTTCATTCCAGATTAATGTGTGGCGACCCTGGATTAATAAAGGGACTGAGCCAAAAAGAAAATCAATGAATGAATGAATAAACGAACAAAGACTTGTTTGTTGAAATCACAATTTGATAGTTGCTATTGTTTCCATACAAAATATTCATTTGTTCTTGAGCTGATCTCTGGCTAATTTGGTTCTTCAAACAAGTTCGTGAATCAGATTAAAATATCTGGATGAACTGATCTGAGATTACTGCATGTGTTGTGACGGACTTGTGAAGGACTATCAATCGTCGAAATCATGATCAACAATGCAACGATTGGCTGGCAGCACAGCAGCGTAATGACATCATCTGATTAATATTCAATTATCCATCTGTGCAAAATGAGATAAAATTCATAGTAAACTCTTAAATATGATACACGATAACTTTACACATCCGTTGTTGGTTGCAGGCTTTACACATTCATGTGTCAAGAGTATTTAGCAATTTATTCGGTTTTACTTTTATAACAATTTTTTTTTTATTATAGAAGGCCTTTTTAAGTTTCTTAAAAAACAGCTGTTTAAATGTATTTTGCATCAAAATTGTATTGGTAAGTGTCTGCAACTTTTGACTGCATAATTTATTATTCCTTTCCTTAAAAAAAAATTTAAAAGTCTAAAAAGTCCATATTAATAAATGGTCTCTTTGAACCCCTCAGGAAGAAAACCCCCCAAGACTTTTAGAGTGTAGATTTTATTTATAATTATGTAGATAATAATTTTATTTCAAATTTTTTAATATATATTATTATTTTATATATAAATATTATATATAATTTTTGAACACTATTTTACTATTTTCCCCTGTGTTTATAATCTATTACTACTATAAGAAAATATCAGCATTCTGTACACACATTCATTATCATCTGTGCTTGAAATGACTCGATCTAATCCTGTTTAAATGAAATAAGCCCTCTCCCGAGCAGCTTTGAGCGACCAAACCTGTTGCTATAACGACTCTCAGATGAGTTTTGAAGAACGAAATGATCCTGGATAGTGTCAAATCCTCAATAACCAAATGCAGCTAATTGAGTAATCCACGTACCAGTTGTTAATGGTGTTCACGGTTGAATAAAAACTAAATTCATTACTCAAATTTGGATGCAGGGCTAGCGCATGCAATGGAAAGACCAAACGACGTGGTTTATGGAATCATTGCAAACTTTAACCATAATGGAGTGAAAGTTTAACATTTGCATAAATTTTGTGACTTTTTAATGCAAATTTAAACCATTCGTGCACAAGAAAGTATAACATTTGCAGACTTTCATCATTTATTTGGTGAAGACTGCAGCGTTATTTTAGGTTTGATTATTACATTTCTGTACCTGCATACTGTTAGACTCCCCAGAAAACCAGAAAGCATTGTTTATTTAATTTTTTTTCATGGTCTGTTGAAATTCTTGATTCTGATTGGCTGGAGGGTGTGCTATATTTCGTTTAAACGCACAAGTAGTTCCAGTCAGTTTTGATCACAGTTCGAAATAAATGCGCTTCTCCCAAACGTTTACAGTTACTATAGCAACTCGCATGTGCTGCGCATGAAACCGATGAGGGCTATTAATGGCGGACGGGAAATCTGCAAAATTAGGAAAAAACTATGCCACAAAATCAATTTTTAAGAGTTTTTCAAGCGAGAATGTAGTTATTTTAAAGTCAAATCGGCAGCTTGTGTGTAAGAAAAGCGCGTTGGTCCTTGGCCTCCACGTCGTGCATTAAAATCCTTTAACGCATGGCAAGCCGTTGATTATCCCTTACTTATCCTTGCTCTGGGCTCCACGGTGGCGTAGTGAGTAGCACGTTTGCCTCACAGCAAGAAGGTCGCTGGTTTGAGCCCCGGCTGGGCCAGTTGGCATTTCTGTGTGGAGTTTGCATGTTCTCCCCGTGGTTGCGTGGGTTTCCTCCGGGTGCTCCGGTTTCCCCCACAGTCCAAAGACATGCGGTACAGGTGAATTGGGTAAGCTAAATTGTCCGTGATGTATGTATGTGTGTGAATGAGAATGTGTGGATGTTTCCCAGAGATGGGTTGTGGCTGGAAGGGCATCCGCTGCGTAAAACAAATGCTGGATAAGTTGGCGGATCATTCCGCTGTGGCGACCACAGATTAATAAAGGGATTAAGCCGACAAGAAAATGAATGAATGAATGAATCCTTGCTCTGTTGTATATATCTCTTCTTGTCATTTAGTTTATCTTATTATATGTTTAAGTATTTTTTCACATTGCAATATATATATATAGTTGAAGTCAGAATTATTAGCCCTCCTGAGTTATTAACCCCATTACCCCTGATTTCTAATTTCAGAATTCTAGTATTCAGTATGATTCTAGTATTTCAGATATAAGTATTTATCTTAAATTGCAATTTAAAGGCGTAACTAGGCAGTTAGGGTAATTAGGGAAACGTATTAGCTATGTTTCCATCCAACTATTTTTATGCACATTTTGGAAAAATGCATTAATAACATAAATAAAATAAAAAAACGGTTGATGTAAACACAAAGATGCGCATCACCAAAACATTTGCATAACTAAGTCGGATAAACTTTTTATTCGATAAGAAAAGATGTGCATAAACTACGATGAAAACACTTTTATTAACCAAATTCCTGTATGTGCATTAAAAAAAAGGTCATGTGATTTTGTTATAAAAGATCATGCGATGATAAACGTGTGTGTTAGCGGACAAACCAGCAGGCTGAGCACACTGTAAAACATCTGAAATTTTGTTTTGATCATTCTAAATGCCATAACCATTTCAGTATTAGTGTTATTATATTCTCAGTTACCAAGCTTGATAATCAAGTAATTATCAAGTAATTAAATAAAGAAAAGATTGACGCAGCTTCTCCTACCGCATCGAATTCCGTCTTTACTGTTGATATTTGGTGCCAGATTATCAGGAAGTGACGATTTTGTTCTCTTTGCCTTTTTGGAGGGAAATGCTGCTTTATTCGTATGACTTTTATGCGATAATTCAGTTTTGCACATACATTTAATTCGCATCTTTAAATGGAAACATAGCTACTGTATAACAGTGGTTTGTTCTGTAGACAATCGAAACAATATATAGCTTAAGAGGGCAGGGCTAATAATATTGACCTTAAAATGGTTATAAATTAAAAACTGCTTTTATTCTAGCCAAAATAAAACAAATAAGACTTTCTCCAGAAGAAGAAAAAATATTGTAGCACAGTGGTTCTCAAACTTTTGTCACCAAGTACCACCATAATAACCGGTATTGAAATACAATAGCGTAGTAGGGATAATTAAGCAGCTACAGCAAAAGCAAGGCAGATTAATTCTTCCAATTAACAATATTTATTATTGTCAGCCACTTAAATTAACTGTTTAGCCTATTAAAATTTTATGAAAATTTTCTGATCACATCTGTGTTAAAAGTGTTCATTGTTTAACTTTAATTATTCAGTGATTTCTCCGTGTACCACTAAAAGGAAGCTTTTGTACCACTAGTGGTACTTCTACCACAGTTTGAGAACCACTGTTATAGGAAATACTGTGAAAAGTGCTCTGGTTAACATAATTATGGAAGCATTTGGGAAAAACAATAATAATAATAATTTTTAAAAATAATAAAAAATGTAAAAATAAATCAATAAAAAATAAATAAATAAATAAAAATCACAGGAGGGCTAATAATTTTGTCCTGAACTATATATATTGCCAGGAAAAAAAATCATGATGACATTTTTTTGTTTCCAGTATCATCCAATACTAATGCATATGCACTTATTGTAGGAGACCTCCTCAACTAAATCAGGGGCGTTTAAAATAGCATAATAGGATCAGTTTAAAAAGAGACAAAAGAAGAGACGGGTTTAGCCGAGGTCATTGATCCATTGTGAAAGCGATAGCACTTTGTGCCATTGGAGTCACAGGGTTAAAACTGTCCTCTTGAACTCTGGGAAGTTCCATGGTGGCGTAATTTTATCTTTCCCAGACAGACCTAGTTCAGCAAAATCACTACTTGTATTTTTATTCGAGCCTATATCATAGGGGAGAGAAGGCAGTATGTGGAGTCAGCACAACAAATTTGACCACAAATATGGTCTGAGGAAAACTGCGAGCGGTAGAAGATATCTGACAGTGCTGTACGTGTCAAATCAATTAGCTCGGGTCTCATGTAAACGGAGCTGTATAACAGACTGATGGATCATGATACAGGCCTCTTTGTCTCTCGCTATCAGAGCCATGTGATGTGATTGGTGTGACCTAACAGACCCAGCACATGTGGTAGGAACAGGCTGAAATAGGGTCTGCTTTGTGCCCGTTAGTCCCTGGAGGGACCAGTTCTCCCGGAGCTCAGCCTGTCACCAGCTCATTCTGCCATGACTAAACGGAGACACGCTGGCACCACTGACCAATACAGACCCCCGACTGTCTCTCAGTTACAGACGAGACAACCTCTCAGACAGAGACTTCATCACTAGTTATTTTATTCAAGACAGAACTTGTTTATAACATGATTTGATTTTTTTATACCGTTTGGGCATGGGTCAAAAAAAAAGTTATGTTGTGATTTTTTTAATTTTAAGGAAAATTAAAACAATTTATTATAATATATTACTTTTAACTTTTATTATTAATAATATAATAATAATAATAGTAATAATAAAAAAGCTACAAATATTAAAAACTTCTAACTTGAAATTATAGAATTATCCTAGTATAAATTAAACTCAATCATTCTTAATGCGCACACATTGAATAAAGTATCAAATATGATATAATTAAATTATAAAACAATTAGATTTTTCATAACTATGATGTTTAATTTAGGGCTGTCCAAAAATTAATCGTGATTAATCACATCCAAAATAAAAGTTTGTTTTGACATAATGTGTGTGTGTGTTATATATATTTATTATGTATATGTGATAAACACATTCATAGAAGCCAAAACATATATAAAAAAGTTACATCAAAGTAGTTACATCATATTCAATTGTAAAATTTGTATCATACACATATATTTTTTATATATCTAAATATAAACCAACATTTTATCAAGTATATGCATGTGTGTATTTATATATTCATAACAAAATATACACAGTACACACACAAATATTATGTTAAACTTTTATTTTGGATGTGATTAATCACGATTAATTGTTGGACAGCCCTAGTTTAATTATTCAGTATGAATAATGTGAATATTAAAATATAATTGTATTACAATAATCATTATTATGCAATTATAATAATGATGTAACATAATAGCTATTCACGTTGTAACTAAAAGCTATATTATTATTACTTGTTCAGCATATATTTAAATTGTTTTTTGCATAAAGAATAAGCAGGCATTTAATCTGTTGTTATTTTATTCTTATTATTATTATTAATAACAATATTAATAGTAATGTAAATATTGACGTGGAATATAATAAAGCTGTAAAAATTGTAAAAAGATAATAACAAATTTGTTATTTGTTATACAACTTGTTGGCTTATGTTTAGGCTTGCCCATGCACTTGAGAAATAATTCTCAAATTAATTTATATTATTAATGAAATATTAAGTTATTGAAATATATATGAGCAATTCCATGCTAATGTCAACCTTGCCATGACAAAAAGTTCACACCAAAATATAGAAACCGCTTCTGTGTTTTTTTGTGCAAGCAAGTATTTTACAGTACTTTAGAAATACCCAAAAACGTACCTGTCAGTGTTTTCAAACTATTATATCGGATTTACCAATGTCACACAAGTGGTAATTTCACATCTGTCACATCCATAACGAAGAGATGTCACAACCACAACAAAGCTTTTTCCTCATAAATGCGAAAATATACAATAAAATAAAATCAATCATGTTTGTTCTATAGTGAGCCAACTCTTATCCTTTAGATCAGCATTATTTCTTTTGTGCTGTGCAGTTTAATTCACAGAATTTCTACAAAGTCTGTTGTAAACTCTCAGACTATTTTGGTCACATCCATAACACATGTTTATTTTCCCCATTTAAAGTACAAAACCTGTTTACAGATTGATGTTTTTCTGGTCCCATAACTCAGTGGTCAGTTGTTCTGGAAAATATAAACAGATGTTTCAATATAATGTTAACGTGTATACTTTCTATGTGAATTTATGTTTTGAGTTTACTGCAAATGTCACATCCATAACGCTGCAATTGCTCATATATAATATATATAATTCTAGGAACTGTCTTGTAGGGTTGTTTTATGTATATATAGTAGTCAACATTTGAAGTGGATCAAACATGTTTTTTTAAAAGTTGTCCATAAACTATTGAACAACACCCATTCTGGTCTTGGAAAAAAATTGGAAAAAATGTTTTGGTCCACTTCAGATGTTGACTACTGTATGTATGTATGTATGTATATACAGTAGAGGAAAAAGTATTCAACGCATCATTTTTATTATTTTTTTTCTGGCAAAAAATATTCTACAGGAGCTGTTGACATGGAATTGAACCAGATTCTGTTAAAAAACCAAACAATATAAACATAAAAATAAACAATCAAAATCTGAAAAAAATATCTTGTGTAATAACAATGGAATGACACAAGGAGAACGCACTGAACTACTGAAATGTATTTAATACTTTATATAAAAGACTTTTTTTTTTGTTGTTGGCAGCCTTAAGACACCTCTCATGTAAAGAATTAAGGGATTTTCATTCACAGGCCTCGACAGTGTAAAAACCTTGATGGTTCTGAGAGTCTCGTCTATCAAATCTGATCTTTATTTTGTATTCTATATTGGATTCAAGTCAGGTGATTGGCTGGGCCATTCCACAGCTTGGTTTTCTTTCTCTGAGAGCATTTGAAAAAGTTTCCTTGACTGTGTTTTGGATCATTGTCTTGCTGAAATGTCCACTCTAGTTTCATCTTCATCCTGATCATTTACAATGGCGAAGGGCAGAGGGATGCTGAATAACTACTATGAGATTTCAGCTGCTGTCTGGGCTTTCAATGCCTTTCTACACCTCCCTTTCTTCATGTGTTCATACTTTTTCCGGGCGTCATTTATTTTTATTACACATATCTTAATTTGTAATCGAATTAATATTATGTTCTTTGCATATGAAGATTTCTTTGGTTGCTATCAACATCTGGTGAAAATTTCAAGTCAACAGCACCTTCAGAAATATGTTTTCTGAGAAAAACAGTGTTCAATACTTATTTCCCCGTCTGTATATTTGTATGAATAGGTATGAATAGTCTCACATTGTTTTAATTTTGATGGTCACGCAAAATATCTGTGACTTATACTAGCACACACTGTTTATACACTATTTAACTAAAACTTTGTTGACCTTCTATACAGAATCTGTGTTTTCATTAAACACTCTGATATTCCCTGTCCGTAACAATGACAGAAGGCTGAATCATGTGAGTGACTATGTTTCTCTGTCTGCTAAAGGAGCCTGATGTGTTGGAGGAACAGGAGGACAGTGGGGGAAACAGCCTGACATGAAGCTACACCAGACGGGTACGACACGCCGACCGGAGCTGAAGAGCAACACCCCCGAGATCTCCCTCACAAGCCCGTCACAGGGCACAGAGTAGACCACAGAAGAGTCTGACAAGAGAGACACTCACAAACCCACCGGCCTCAAAACAATACTGACAAGAATCCTAGAAAACAAAGACTAACAATAATACAGAGAGAGAGAGAGAACGAAACGGCCATCAAAGGCTCAGAGTGTCCCGACAGACAGATTTCATCCACAATAATCCCTGCCCAATCCCCAGACGCCTATAATCAGCCACACGGGACAGACGCTACAGGCTCTTTACACGTATTTGCATTATCGCACAAGCGTTAGGGCCTATTGTCAGCTTGTTGGAAGGATTTGATAATGAAAGCATCCCTGGGCATTTCTGTATTCATCAACAACAAACAAGAGGATTATTATTACTAACAAATACTGCAATTGAGGAGCTGGAGAAATGGGTGGAGAAATCCTCCCAAAGGAAATCTAGAGTTCTCTACAACACTCCCACTGGTGTGAGATTTCCCGGATCCCCCTGGACATCACCAGTTTGTTATTTTTTTATTATTATTGTATGACGTCTAGCCCTGGGCTGTTAGATTAGAAAGACTGTTGTGTTGTGTTCACCTGCGGCCTTCTCTTACCTGTTATTCAGATGCGTTTTGGTTGAGCAGATCACAGGTAGATGAGAAAGACACCTTCACTGTAAAATACAGGACAGAAACTCGATGTTTTTATGTTATTTCAGCTAAAATTCATCCGTTAATCAGTTTTATTTAAATATACAATTATTTTTTTTGTTATACAAAGTTTAACTTAAATAATTAAATACTTAAATACCTAAATATTTTAGTCAGTTTGACTGATATAAGTGGAACTATAGAAGTTCCTTTGATTCAACGAAAAGAAATTGTAGGCAGCAAGAGTTTTTTTGCAATGACTACATTTACATGGACATCAGTAATCTGATTAAGACAATCATTTGATTAAGGCGTTTATATGAGTTACTTTTTGAATGTTTCTTTCATGATCCCGTTTTACAAGTCATAGCGCATAGATCGGTTAATGTCGTTTCGTCACCACGCTATCCACATTTCCTCTGGAGTATCATGTTAATTCCGGGTGTTTCTTTTTTATTTTTCGGCTTTAACTGCAGTTTTACTTTCATTCAGGAACATTTCATTCATGCCCTTCGTGACAAACAGGTATTGGATGCGAGTATAAAATAAGGATTGGTGGAGGAAAAAATGTATTTCGTGGTGTATGTGTCTGTGGTCCTTCACTGACTTGATAGGTGCAGAGAATAGTGTCAAACAGCCATGTGTGTATGGAATATCCTGTTGCAAAACTAGACAAAAATCCTACATGTCGGTAATAGATTGCAGTGTTTATATGTCTGTACTGCACTTCAATAATGCGACTAAAATCGCCATACTCATGTTTTAATTCCATTACTGTTTAGTTCGTTTATGACCTATTAAATGAATCAAAAATCGCTGATTACATAGTAGACTCTTAAGCAGAGTATTGTCTTAATTGTATTAAAATCTGATTTTTGTTGTCCATGTAAACATACTCAGCGACTACGTTTACATGGACGTCAGTGATTGAATGATTTGCCTTAATCTGAATAAGACAATATTTTGATTAGGGTGTTTACATGAGTTCCTTTTTGAATGTTCCTTTCATAATCCCGTTTTACATGTTATAATACATAATTCGATTTACGTCATTGCATCACCACGCTGTCCACATTTCCTCCGGAGCTTCAAGTAATTTCGGGGGATTCATTTTTAATTCTTCGACTTCAACTGCAGTTTGGCACTTTCACTTTCATTCAGGAACATTTCATTCAAGCCCCCCACCCCCACGTGACAAACGAGATAATTGGATGCGAGTACGAATTAAGAACTGGTAGAAGAGTGTTGTTTAAATGGAATTTAATACCGCACGTCATTCATTCATTCATTTTCTTGTTGGCTTAATCCCTTCACCAATCCGGGGTCGCCACAGCGGAATCAACCGCCAATTTATCAAGCATATTTTTTACGCAGCGGATGCCCTTCCAGCCGCAACCCATCTCTGGGAAACATCCATACACACACACACATTCACACTCATACACTACGGACAATTTAGTCTACCCAATTCACCTATACCACATGTCTTTGGACTGTGGGGGAAAGCGGAGCACCCGGAGGAAACCCACGCAACCACGGGGAGAACATGCAAACTCCACACAGAAATGCCTACTGACCCAGCCGGGGCTCGAACCAGCGACCTTCTTGCTGTGAGGCGAACGTGCTACTCACTACGCTACCGTGGCGCCCAATACCGCACATCGTATGGGGGAAATAAAAAACCTTCGTATTTCGTGGTGTATGTGTCTGTGGTCCTTTACTGACTGATAGGTGCAGAGAATAGTGTCAAACAGCCATGTGTGTATTGAATATACTGTTGCAAAACAAGACAAAAAGTCCTACATGACGGTTATAGATTGATTGGGCTACAGCACATCAATAATGCGACTAAAATTGACATACTCCACATCTTATTCCGATTTCTGTTTAGTTCAATTATGACCTTAATCGGATTAAATGATTCAAAAAAAAAAAAAAAACACAGTTTACATGGTAGATTCTTAATCAGAGGATTGTCTTAATCATATTCAAATTGGATTTTTGGCGTCCGTGTAAACATACTCAATGTTTCTGGTGTTTTAATCGGTCTATCTGGTGTATTAATCGGTCTTTAAATTGCAAAATGGAGATCAGCAGCAGTTATTTCTGCTCTGGCAAATGCAGAACTACACCAAATTTAAGAATAAATGTGATTTTCACCTTAAAACTCAACTTGAACAGATAGTTCTGGCCAAAATAAAAATTTGTTCAGTAAAACGACGATATTTAGAAGAAAGCTGAAAACCTGTAATCATTGACTGAAAAAGAATACATGTAATCATTGAGGAAAAAGAATACTATGAAAGTCAATGGTTACAGCTTTTCAGCATTACTCAGTATCTTTTGTATTCAGCGGTTTAAAAACAAAAAGTGAAAAATTGATGACAGAATCCTCAATTTGGTTTGAAGTTTAAATCCAGCTAGCAATCTGCAACAACGTACCTTAATGTTTAAAAATGAGGTCAGTATACGGAGATGAGTCTATGTTCAGTGGCTGTTTGAACGCATTCGACCACAAGAACATTTACACTACAAATGTTTTTGGACTACCTCTGGAGGTTGTTGGAAGTAGATCGATTCAGACGTATAGTTTTGTGATCGGCTCAACCAAAACTCATCTTAATAGCAGCTGTAAAAATGGCAAACGTATGAAGAGAATAGAATTACAGTCTGAACAGATCACAGGTGTCCAGTTCCTGGAGGGCCGCAACACTGCACTGTTTAGTTCCTACCATGCTCCAACACACTTACCTGTAGGTTTCAAACAAGCCTGAAGGACTCGATTAGTTTGATCAGGTGTGTTTAAGTAGGGTTGGAACTTAAACTGCCCTCCAAGAACTGGATATGATGCCTGTGGAATAGATAAATGGGTGAAATGTCTAATCTGAAACTAAAACACACAATCATACTTTGAGGATTACAGGTGTTACTGTTCTCTAACAGAAATGCTTTTACTGGTCATAAGCATTGACGGTATTATCATTTTGTTAACGCTGTTTTTTTGACGTGAACCATCATAACTGATCAACGAACAAATCTGCTATTTATAAATAAAACTTGTGCATACGTTTTGTAGTAAACACTAGTTTCTTGTTTTATTATTAGTTGCAGTATAATCGAATGACATAGAAAATAAATCACCTTATTTAGGCATTGCTACTGTAGCCCGCTTTGATACATTGGCTATTTTCAGAAATGTACAGTTGGTTAAGCTACAATGCATACCACAGTTTTGTCACATTATTTGACAGGATGAATGCATCTTTATGTATATTATTATAAATAATAGGGGTTCGCATGGGGAGGGGAATTAGCATCACAGACATAAACAATGGCAGCTCGATTATGCTTTTTTTGTTGTTGTTTATATGGCAGATACATACATGCAGAACAGCAAGTAAAAGATGAATGCTACAGGAAAGAGTTACATATCCTGAAGGTACACACAAGTCCACCGTAGAATGTTGAGGGAAAAAAAAAAAAACGATTTCAGATACGTTGGATGAGCCATTCGTAAGAGTGACTTCTTAGTCTTTTGCTACAGCCGGTTTAAGGTTGTTCACCTCAAGCCACGATTGCCACCAAGCCCACAACGCTCGTTTTCTAGCCAAAACTCCATTAATTAGTGCAAATCTCAATTCACATTAAGGTTTTGAACTAGATACTGTAGATGACGTTAAAGGTGAGGCATCTTTTCACAGCTTAAAAAGCCTTGCTAAAAGCAAACGACAGACAGGCACAGACTATTGAGACAGTTGTAAAAGGCTGTTAAATCAAAGGAGTCCGAGCTTAGTTTATCAAGTCGAATGATGTCTTATTTCAAACATCTGAAAGTTAGTTATTAACCAAACATGTGGACTTTAAACTTGCATTCATTAACAGCAAGCATAATTCAATTCTAGACCGAGAAGATGGAAAGAATCTGCATTGGCGGTTGACGGCATCTGTTTACTGAATGAAAAGACAACAGCCTGGTCAACGTCATGCCAAATATTTCAGATTCCTGATTTCGGAATCGTTGAATTGCCATATAGCATTAACACCTACATGATGGAAAGACCCAGCTTCAAGAACATTCTGATGTGAAGAGGCTCAAAAGAAACGCCACACACACACAAAAACCTTCCTCGATCATATCACGTCACAATTTCTGGCTGAGACTGTGCAAGTGGTTAATAATCCAATATAATGAAGCAAAACATGCAAGGACTGCAGCTCAACTGCAGCTAAAGTGCATGGTTCATACACTCCGGTTGCATCCAGCTGTTTTTTTTTTTTAAGAAAAAGAAATCCCACAGCTGTGCAGATCAACATTCATATTTACAATGACCGGCGCGTCAAGTTGGTGTTCATACACCTAAGATATTTAGAGGAAATGTAAACCACAACTCGCTAGGAGTTGAGTATTACAAGGATCCTGTGTGCAGTCATGAGATGAACATGCACGCATATCAAACAATGATTCTATTGTGTTCGAGGGATTTTACCGAACACCACCACCATGTACAGTATGGCGTATTTACAGATATGATGATCTGCTTGCTCATTTGCCTGAGGGCAAAGATAAGCATTTAAATGCAAATGATTAATAATAATACTGGCTGCTTATACATAAAAAATAAAACCTGAATTTTTTTCTAGAGAAAAACTGGCTCAGTCATATTTCCGGTTTGTAGCAGCAATGCTAAACAAAGAAATAATGGCCTAATGTATGACGGATGCTGCGTGTGTGAATGTCTGATTTAATGATCATAATCGACAGCTAGAAAATGATTCCAAAGCTGTTCGAAAAGCATTCTTCGCATTACAAATTTCTCCACATTTCCATGAGGAGAAACTCAACCTACCACAGCTTCAATTACGACACCTCCATTCTGGTAAACAAACTCATCTAGAGCACAAACCCCTCCATTTCCTTGAGTTTTCAGACCCCCGTCTCGAGATTTTCGGAGGTGTCGTGGATGGTCAGATGGAGCGGTGTGCAATAAAAGAGGAGGTATGGAGTGCAGGGTGTTTAAGGAATGGGTGGTGTGTTCAAGCGTGGTCCTCGATGGGGAAAACCAGACGTGTGCCACGGCTCAACAGCTCGTGTTCACGCGTGTCTAGTTCTCGCTCCAGAGCGTCTTCTGACGTGCTGTCGCTGCGTTTGCCATTCAGGCCCCACATCCCGGCCGACCCGTCGGGGTTAGAGGAGGACGAGGCTCCATTGGCTGTGATGGCGGTGTCGCCGTAGGTCAGCGTCAGGTCTCCTTCATTCAAGATGAGGTCTGAGTCATTGTCCCGCAGCGGCTCGTGGGTCTGTGGAGCACAGGGACAAGTCGGACATGAAGGAGGGAGGACGGGATGCTTGAAGTGCACACACATACACACACACTCATACACACACAGTTCAAGCTCAGCACAGAGGTTCATGAGGGACACTGGAATCACAAGAAGACAGGACAAAGAGAGAAATACACTTAGATGTCCTTATGTAAAAGTGAAAAAGAACAAACACACTTACCTGTCTGTAATGCAATCGTTTTAAATAATGGCATTATGTTAAATGAATGGCCAAGTCATATTCACAAGTGAAGACTAAATAAAACGTGTGTATATATGGTGGGGAAAAAAAAACTATTGCGTTGTTTGGGTTAAATAAATAATAATGAAGATGATAATAATAATAATCAGGAATCCAAGACACTGGGTTAATTTTTAACTTAAAAAAATAATTAACTCAGTACTTTTGAACAGTTATTTCAAAACCACTAGTGCAGGGGTGCCCAAACTCAGTCCTGGAGGGCTGGTGTCCAGCAGAATTTGGCTCCATGTTGCCTAAACACACCTGTCTGGACGTTTCTAGTGTACCTAGTAAGAGCTTGATTAGCTGGTTTAGGTGTGTCCAATTGGGGTTGGAGTTAAACTCTGCACAATCGAATTTGGGCACCCCTGCACTAGAGTAATTCAACAACATTTCTTTCATACTACAGGTGTGCTAAATGCTTAATACTGACGCTCCCAAACTGTTCAGATGACATGAGCTGTTTCTAAGCAACATTCTGAATCAGTAGCAAAAAAAAAATACAATACAATACAATACAATACAATACAATACAATGAATGAGATCCAGAAATAAAAAAAGCCTTCTAATTAAAAAAAGATTATTAAACATGAAACATTTACGGTTTTAAGTTAAAATCTTGAGGTCTTAATTAATTAATTAATTAAGTTATCATTGACTCCTAACCTACACAGCGATAATCAACAGATGTGAAGCTGCACACCTCATGGTTTGCTTAAAAAACAATTATAGAATAATTGATAACGGTCAATCTTTGAGATATTAGAAAATAACGCAGATCCATGGTGGCACAACCAATCCCAAGTATCTCATCCCACAAAAAAAAGAAGTTATTTTTACAGCTAGTAATGGAGGTTTAATACTTTTAAATAGAGAGAGCGAGAGAGAGAAACTAAAGACTGAAGCATGTAAATTATTATCATCTGTGCATCAGATTCTGGCAGCTGCATCTCTTCTATCTGTAAAACGATGTTCATCAGCTACAAAAACAGTGATATTGCTACCTCACTACGACATGTCATGTGTACATTTTTATTATCCATATAATTTAATGATAATGTCAACATTTTGACAGCATGTTTTTAAAGTCACAATGCTACGCTGTCAACACATTCCTGTGAATGTATGTCCAGGCATGGGCCGGTATAAGATTCTGAAGGTATGATAACCTTGGATAAAAATATCACGGTTTGACGATATTGTGTTAACTGCTCTAAAACATATTATTATTAAGTGTCTGGGTAAAAAAAAGAAACGTAAAATATTTTGGAGCAGAAAACATGTCAGGCTAAATAATGAAAATGAACCATTGGCTTCTGCTGTCTTCGTTTTTTGTGTCTTCGTATTTGTTTTAAAAACAACAACAAAACGTAAATAAAAAATCTTAAATATACCGTAGGAATGGTATTAAAGAAAATTTGGGCGGTTTTAAAACCTTTACTTTTCCAAACCACGGTATTCCTTAAAACTGGATATCGTCCCATGCCTATGAACGGGGAAGAGAGCAGTCGAAAGAGAGTATGCTTTCCATAGATGATACGATTATTTAGTCTATATCATTCTTACTGTGGTTGTTTGTAGGTTTGGTTACCTTGCTGAACTTGTCAACTTCTTTGAAATAATTGAAATCATTTGTCAGTTAACTGTACACTTTTAATGATGCATTACACACATTCATAAGCCAATCAGAATCAAGCATTGAACAGAGCCAATGATAGAATAATTTATGAAACGTGCCTTATGTCTTTCAGACTACAGATGTAGGCGCTTCTCAAGTGCACTTAAAAACAGCATCAACAACGACTGCAGAAAGCAGATTCAAGCACGAGACATATGTAACACAATGAAACAACCTCCCGCAGTTTAAAGACTTGCTATTCACAGAAGGCTGGTTTAATGGGGCTTCAGAGAGCCACTGGGTGCTACCGAAGGCGGTTGTCACTGAAGCACAACAATTACACCAGGAGATTACACTGTGTGCCAACAGATCAAACCAACTAAACTCAGTTACATAACAGTTAGATTCACATATAGCTGCGGTTAAATCCTTTGAGGAGGATCTAAATAATGCCTGCTCCATGTTAACGGTTGGAGGTGGTGTGATTTAGTCTGTGAAGATCGCCTGTTTAAGTGCTCAAAGACTCTAGGTTCTAGACCTGGGCTCAACGCACGAGGAAAGTCCTTCTTATCACTGCAATGCTTCATCCTGAAAGGTCCATTGTGGCCTTCTCAGAACCCTTTTTTATTTTTATACAGACAGTATGGACCAGGGGTCTCAAATTGCCGCCACACGGGTCATTTGCTGCCAGCTCTCCTCCTCCCTCCGGCCCACAACTGACGTCAAAAATATAATGCGATTCGAACCACTATCATTGTTGTTCAGTTGCATATAGCTACTTGTGGTTTTGACTCGCCACCTAGTCCACATTTAAAGTGTTGTATTCAGATTAGTTTTACTTTCATTTTCTCTCAGCGTACGGTCGAGAGTAACACGCGCGTTTTAATTCTATGGCTGATTTAAACATTACAATGTACGTTCGTAAGCGCTCTGTTTTTATTAAAGCTTTATTTTTGTAAATATTCAAGGGTCGTTTGATTATTATCAGTTTTATACCACTTGTATTTTGTTGAACAAACACTTCTGGCTAACACGTTACACTGGTGGTATAGCAAATATGTTAATTTTGCTAATTTGCTAATTTTTCGATTCAGATGGTCTCATTTAGTAGATTTTCCTCAAATGCTTATTAAGATTTGCATAAAAACTATGTACATTAGTAAAATTGTACTGCTGTCTGAATTGAACTTGTTAAAAGTAAATGTGAATACATACTTTTCCCCTCGTTGTTGTAGTTTTACCAAAAATAAAGGATATTGAGAAGAACAATTGCCAGTAAAGTCACTTAAAATTACCCAAACTGCTTTCTGCTGTTCTTACGCTACTGGGACAATACAATCGTTTCGTACAGAACAATAATTATTATGCCTATTATTCATTCATTAATTTTCTTTTCGGCTTAGTCCCTTTATTAATCCAGGGTCGCCACAGCGGAATGAACTGGCAACTTATCCGCCATTTGTTTTAAGGCAGCGGATGCCCTTCCAGCTGTAACCCATCTCTGGGAAACATCCTCATTCTCATTCACACACATACAC
This sequence comes from Danio albolineatus, assembly GCA_903798035.1. Lineage (NCBI taxonomy): Eukaryota > Metazoa > Chordata > Actinopteri > Cypriniformes > Danionidae > Danio > Danio albolineatus. Next base: position 7,191,970 of record CAIGQQ010034734.1, on the reverse strand, counting down.
TACGGACAATTTAGCTTACCCAATTTACCTGTACCGCATATCTTTGGACTGTGGGGGAAACCGGAGTACCCGGAGAAAACCCATGCGAACAAAGGGAGAACATGCAAACTCCACACAGAAATGCCAACTGACCCAGCCGAGGCTCGAACCAGCAACCTTCTTGCTGTGAGGCGACTACCTACTGCGCCACCGTGTCGCCCATTATGCTCATTATTTGTAGTATTTTTATAGCAGTTTGAACTCCCCCTTCAATATGTACAACAAGAAACAAAAAGATGGAGTTTTGACTGCATAAAGTGTGTGGAAGAATGACTAAGTGTGTGTGCTCAGCCATAAACACAACAACCACAGATATATTTCAGCAGCTGATGTGTGACACGATAAACGTGCAGATTTGCATCATCATTGGTGACAGATAATGCTTGAAATATAAACGTCATGTCTGTTATCCTAAGATGCATCAATCACGTCAGGTTTCCACTTTTTTTCTTGTGTTTAAATGTTAAAAAGGCACTCCTATGAATTGTCAGTCACCGAAATGGCCCCCCAGCCAATTTGAGTTTGAGAATCTCTGGTATAGACAGCAGTTTCTTAGGAAAAAAAAGAGAGTTTTATTTTATAATTGAATAATTTCAAAATGTGGCAAGACAAACATATAAATAAGCCATTAGACCAAATCAAACTTGTTTTCATGACCCTGTAAATCACGTTTTAAATGGCACTTACATGTGCAAATTCATCAGTCAACACTAAGCTAAGCATTTCTCCTTAAAACACCAGTATACAAAAGAAAGCGTAAAAATGTGGTTTGAAGCCTCCCCCATTTCCTGGCTAGGCAAACACATTACATCACATTACACATTGCAATGGGTTTCAACTGAAGGATGTTGGTTTTTAGTAGGACGCTCTAAAAAAAAAGTGCGGGGTTGTCGAGATGCAAAGCTGGGTCAAATATGGAAAAAAATACATTATAAATGAGATTTAAAGGGCATGATTTAACAGTGGCTGGGTGTATCCTTATTTGAAGATGGGTTGATAATGTTTAGTGTAGCTATAAATGCGTGAGGTTCAAATTGGAAAAGGGTTTATTTATCATTAACAACACATAATTAGCTGTTTGATAATGTAGCCAAGCCAAAGCTTAATAATATCAATTACAATACTTTGTAGAGAACCAGTGGGTGTAGAGATGCCAGGCACCCTCAAATAATGGCAAGAGCACCCTCGGTTAAGGCTTTAATAATAGGATGCTGGCAAAAACCCTGGTAAATGCTTCACTGCACACTTGGGTTTGTGTTTTAGAGTCACTGTTCACTGTTCTAGAGTTCTGTTCACTATGTGTTTCTGTGATGTAGAGCAGCCAATTCCCAACATAGACGTTGATTTCTTGAACACAATGGTAGATCGTAAGCATTTGCGTAAATGCCACTTCACACTAAGCACTATTAAATGGTGTAAATGTACAAGGTGATAATGCTTCTAAATTAAAACAGGAGATCCTTATGGAGCCGTTCACACCAGGAATGATCAATCGCTATACTGTTAAGCAAAGTGAAATGCACCGAATTGTTTTCCTCTGTGACTAAATGGGTTGCCTACTAGTTAAATTGTGCAAATCCTGACAAATCAGGGTGATATCCGTTGTTTGAAAATAGAGAATGGTCTGAATATAGTCACAGCAACTACAATACTTTCAACAAAAAACGTTATGTGTGTGGGAAATCAAAAGCAAATGGGATTCAATTTGTGTTTTTGGTGTAGTAGAAAATGTATCTTAATTTACTGTTGCATATTGTGAAGTGGAAAAAAGCCAATTGGAAAAAAGATGACACGATGCAAACACAAGGGGGGCAATGTATGAGTGTCATAGTGGGCAGGCTGCCCAAAAAGGCACTGTCATGGTCAACACCACCTGAAGCAAAACAATTGTTTGCCTGGTGTGAAAGCACAGTTTGTCAGAGATTCCCTCCATTTTATTATGTCACTCTAGGCATGAAAGACGTATATATCACATATATAAGACCATATAGACATATAGAAGACGGCCGCTTTCTCTTGAAGTATATGCTAGTGTTTATGTCATGTTAATGGGGTTAAATTACAGTAGGTAAAACTGTAATTGAATAAACAGACTAAATAGCTGATTCTTCAAACCCACAGTTACTATAGATAAAGGGTGAATGTGTTTCGAGTTATATTCAAGCCATCTAAAATTTATGGTAAATGTGTTTAGCCATTTGAAGTGGTCCAATCCAAATATCCATTCTAATCTTTGAGGACAATTTGGATCATTTTTTTGATCCACTTCAAATGCAGACTACTGTATTTACCTCCGGAAACTACAAATGTGTCATCTCGATAACCAAAGGCGGATTTTAATGCCATTTGTTAGTGCAGATGACTTTTACAAGAATATTTTACAAGAACCCACAGCTAATGTGCCATACTAGGCACATTATGGCTTGTTTTTTTTGCTTGCCAAGTAAAAAACATATTCAATAGTCAGAGTCCCCCTCTCTAAGCCACATTTCAAATTCCCTGATTTATCCTGGCTTTCACTGACCAAAAAGCTGAATATCCATGACCAATGGGGAATAGAAAAAAAAACCAACTACAGACAGTATTTTAACAGCCTGCCAACCACATTTAATTGCTGGTTGGCAAGTGAGAAATGAAATAAAATGGCACTAAAAAATAATTTAACCATAAAAATAGACAAAATATAAAACAGCGCACACAAATACACAAACACTGTGAAGAAAGTTTTTCTAAAGGTTTTGCTAAATGAGGAAGTCAATTCCTGTCCATTCTCTCCTAAGCATGGGACGATAACCGTTTTCAAGGTATACAGCGGTTTGGAAAAGTCAAGGTTTTAAAACTGGCAAAATGTTCTGCTATACCGTTCCTAAGGTATATGTACAATTTTATTTACTTTTTTGTTTGTTTTTTAGGACAACAGTATCTCCAACAGAAAATATATCCATGCTGTTTTAAATTGTAAAGAAATCTGTGTTTCTGAAACAAAATATTGACAGCAGAAGTCAATGATTCATTGTAATTATTTAGCCTGACATGTTTACTGCTCAAAAATATTTTAAATGTTAAAAAAGTAAAACATATTGTGTTCAAAGGGGAAAAAGTTGTTTACCCAGACATTTAGAAAGAATATATTTCAGAGCAGTTATCCCAATACAGTGAAACCGTGATATTTTTTTCCAAGGTTATCCTGTCAGAATCTTTTACCGGCCAATGCCTATTCTGTACACTGTCCTATCAATAAAAGGTGAAAACACACAGACAAAAAAAACAAAAATAAATAAAATAAAATAAATAAATAAAAATACAGATTAAAGAAAAAAAAGAAAAAAAAAAAGAAAAAAAAATCGCAGACATGGTTCATGCACATATTTACTACTAAAATTCCATTACTTTTTCATGACTTTTCCAGGACTTTAAAGTAAATTTTCATGATTCACTGTTTCATGTAATGTCTACATACATGTGGTAAATAATATGAAAAACAATGCATGTTCAAAGTTATTACAGCATATCATAAAACATGCAACATTTAGTTTAAATGAATCTTTATATCTATGTAAAATTTATTCTGATAATATTCACACTGCACTAATAATGTGAGAGCATGTGTTTGGCCATGGACAGTAAAGAAGACAACTAATCTATATTTAAGTATACAGATATTTGTTCAACTAACTTGTTACAGATATTTGTTCAACTAATTTCGATGACTTTTCCAAAATTTTGTGGGTTTTTCAGTTTTTCCAAAACTTTTCCAGGCCTGGCATGTCTTTTCCAGGTTTTCCATGACCGTATGAGCCCTGTGCAGATATCCAATGCCCCGTGAAAACCTTGCATAATAAGCCAGATCTAAACTAAAAAAATGTGTGTATAACCAATTAAAACAGAGAACTAGAATCAAGTGTTGCATATTCTGCAACAATGACTAGCTAACTGCACATTTTCCCACACTTTGCCTCGATAAGGTAACCACTATCATTAAGAGAATCTTTCTTCAAAACAAAGGGACCTTTAGCGATAAAGGAACAGAAAACAAGTTTAACACAAAACACAGAATACATTTCAATAATAAAAAGCCTATTACTGGCATAAAACACAACCTGTGAACCAGAATCAAAGAGAAGATGAGTGAAACATAAAAAAAAAAATGAGGAATACATTTAGACAAAAAGAAACATTGAACAAGCAACTAATAAAACTCAGACGCAGGAAGTGAAAATAGAAATGAAAGCTTTGTTTTTAACCTAGACAGCAGAACAGAGAGTGTCAGAGTGAAAACTAAAGAATAAACAGCGACACAATTTAAGCTAAACGTGAAAGAGACGATAAATCTTGAGATATCCATGACCTAGAGAAAACAATCGAGACAGGATAAGAAGAGCTGAAATGTACACCAACAGACACACTGTGGTTTTCAGATGTATTGACCCAGTTGTACATGACACAAACATCATGACTCACGAAAACAGACAACTCTTTAGTGGTTTTCATCCTCCGCAGGCGGCTATGAGGGGCATTACTGTGTTACGTGGGAGAGTGGTGGGCGATCAAGCAGTTCTGCAGGACATTTAGCTCATTGTGACCCGACAGCACAATGTAAGATTGTAAGACGTCGATGAGCTCAGCCAAGCAGCCGGAGCTACAGTATGAGCGCTGTGATGAATAGGGGAATTTGCAGTGAGTGAATGGGCCTGTGACCGCTGTGAATAACTGTGTTCTCCATGCTTGAGATATTGGAACGCCTCTCGGGCTCACCATCATCGGAGTGGCATCATGAAAGGCCCTTTTGTGACCGGGCGCACACTGAATGCGTCTTCCTTCGGGTTTGTGTCCAGTCTAAAAAGGCCCAGGGCTTTTGTGCTTTTGTCTGTCTTTCTCTCGTTCTTTTCACGCAGGAGCTCGAAAACAAGCAGCAACATCAGAAAGCAAGCTATGGAAACCAAAGCGTGCTGCTGAGGAACTCAGAAAAGCTACTTCCTTGGATACATGGCAAAGTGGGCTGTGAAGTAATGACCAGTTGAACTGGCAGATGGATGTTTCGAAAATATAATCAAGTTTATTCCAAAAACTGATAAATTAATGTTGAGTGACTACTTTGTAAATGGATATCTTGTGTGTTTGGATTTAATTAAAAGAGTAAATTAAAGGTCTTATATTCATTAAGGGTTTTATATACTTATAAAATGATATACTATATAGTTTACAGTATATACCTTATATACTATTAAATGCTATGTATTTCTATAATGACAGAAACAGAACTTTCAGCAGCCATAACTCACAATTAAAGGCTTCAATGGCTTCACATGGACCCCGGATTTTATTCAAACACTTCTTATTTTAAGTGTTGCAAACAGATATTTCTGCTTTGTAATTTTGTGGAAACTGCACAGTGCAATTCAAATGTTTTGGGTAAGAATATTGTAATAAATCAATTAAATTAAATATAAAATAATTAATAATAGAATAATTTGGTCACACTTTATTTTGATGGTCCGTTTGTTGAATTTAAGTTACACTGCAACTAATTCTCATTAGATTATAAATAGACTGTTAGGTTGGGGTTAGGGTTGGGGTTAGGGGTAGGGTTGGTGTAAGTTGACATGTACTTGCAAAGTTTCTTATAGTCAGTTAAATGTCTGTTAAATGTCAGTATCAACAGATATTAAGTAGACAGTCTACTAATACTCAAATGGACCGTCAAAATAAAGTGTTACCAATAATTTTATTTCTATTTAATAATTTAGCGCCAGATCTGCATACAAGACTGAACATGTGACAATGAGTATTAATGCAGTGATGCATTTTGAAAATTCACCTGTCTTCACAGATATAAACTACATTATAAAATATTGTTATATTGAAAACTTTTTTTTATGTTTTTAAAAAAGAAATAATGTATCCATTCATCCATCCATCCATCCATCCATCTACATAATATAGACATATAATACACACACATAAAAATAATCAAATATCTAGCAGACAGAATTAATAATCGTGTGTTATTATTACCTCATATGCTTGAGGGCTGGTCAGACATCGAGCCAGTGGACCACAGCAGGCAGGCAGGGTGGAGGTCAGAGGGGGTCCACTATGGGTCAGGATAGGCTTCAGGTAACTGTACCCGGGTTAAGGGAAAAGGTGTGCAGAAATATCCAGCCCCTTCCCTGTTAAACTGCTGAAATGTGTAGATTCTCTATGAAAAATGAAGCTCCGCCATAACATTACAAGTGTTATAACAAGCCTAAAGGACTCCATTAGTTTGATCAGGTGTGCTTAATTAGGGTTGGAGCTAAACTGTGCAAAGCTGCGGCCTTTCAGGAACTGAGTTTGACACCTGTGTCAAAAGACTTCAATATTTTGTATTAAGTATTTATTTAGTTTTTTCTATATGTTTTTTTTTT
>CAIGQQ010034734.1:7118396-7185514 GCA_903798035.1 Danio albolineatus | reverse complement strand
AATAATAATAATAATAATAATAATAATAATAATAATAATAATAATAACAATAACAACAACAAAAATAAAAGTAGTAATAATAATAATAATCATAATAATATTAATAATCCATTACTAAATTAAAATGAAACGTTTGGAAACCATTGTTGGCATTTATGAAGCTGAAGACATGTAATATAATGACAGAATTTAAAAACAAATACAAGAAAAAATAAAAAAGCAAGAGACAAAACAAAGCATGAAATGAAATTAAACAATATCTTGCAGTGAAACAATATACTCGGCTGGCTACTGTAATGGCTAGGCCTTCAGCTGCAGGATGGGCTACTGATAAAGGGTCATGAGGAGGTCAGAGAGGACATTTCAAACAAAAACAAAGCAAAGATTGAGGAAGAGTGAAAAGCCACCCCTAACCAAAGTATGCACACGCGTGTCTGTGGTGGATATTTAACATTTCCTTCCTGTGAGAGAAGCTGCTGTGCGCAGATACACTGGAGCCAAGGGCAGCAGATTGTTTGCGGTGGATGCAGGTATAAGCAGAAGCTTATTAATTTCGAATGACTAATCTCATCTCTATTGATGCCTCGGTATTACTCATCTGCATCTTAAGCAGGAGGCAGTCGAGCCAGTGAGCTTTTGAGTACAGATTTCCTTTGGCACCCCAATGTTAAAAACAGGAACGACGGCGCACACATTCTTTCAAAGTGACTCCCACCAGATTTAAATACAGCCCTGGAAAAACAGCACCGGCACATTACGGAGACTAATCATTAAGGCCAAACATTTGAATGTGCAGAGGAAATTAACAGCATACAAAAGGATGCTTTTAGTGAGTAAAAGAGAAGATTGCAGGTGCAGAGCAGATGAATAGAAGTAGTAGCAGTAGGAAGATAAAAATCAGCAGAAGAGTATATTACTTTTGGAAATATATTAGAGTGTTTGCTGTGAGATTAATCACCATTTTAGAGTTCAATTGATAGAAAATCCAGCAACAAAAATAGGATTACTGGAAAAAGCTGCATTCATGCAGCTAAATATCTTAATTGGATTTAAACAGTGACTGGTTATATATAATATTATTATATATAATATGATTATAATATATATATTATATTTTATGACATATACTCATTGCATGTGTGGAGGAGAGAGTAGCGATTGACCTTGGGCCCCATTTACACCTGATATAAAATTTGGTAACACTTAATTTCGATGGTCCATTTGAGTATTATTAGACTGTCTACTTAATATCTGTTGATACTGACATTCAACAGACATTTAATTGACAATAAGAAACTTTGCAGTCTACTTATAATCTAATGAGAGTTAGTTGCAATGTAACTTAAATTCAACAAACGGACCATCAAAATAAAGTGGGACCTAAAATTTTATTTTCATCAATTCAATCTGAATTAGGACAATGAAAATACAGGCTAAAACATTGTAAGCTTGTCGACTTTCTACTTCTTCCCGAGATAATCCAAATAGATTTGATCAGTTTGCTTTCACAGTTTCAATGCTCATCTAGTCGCATGTTTGAACAGCCTCAAAAACAACTAAAATGTACGTAAAATGTTTAGTTGCAAATGCAAAAACAAGGTAATCATACTTTGTTGCATTGCATTGCACTTGGGACCCAAGTTGTGCATTATTATGGACTTTGTGTTCAACTTCATCAAGATAAATGTGTCTTTATATTATATAAAAGGCCATTTTTCACATCTAAAGTGTTGTTTAATATTTTATAAAAGGCTATTTAACATTAAGACTTGTTGAACTGTTATAATGCTTAGAAAATATTATAAAATTAGGAATTTGTTTAATTATATACATAGCTAGTATAAGCCTTGCATGTTATAAAAAAATGTTTGAGAAATAAAGCAAAGTAATACTTGAAACAGGTGAAAACAGAACGGATTTAAGCAATAATATTGTACTAATTGGAACTGCAGTACAACAAAGTCAAAGCAACCAAGAGGAATGTGCTGGAATAAAGCGGAAGCCCAAACATTACAGAATCAAACGCCAACATAAACAACTGTGCATTTTACCATGTGAAGCCAAAAGTTCACCACCACCATCTGTATAAGACTGTAAAGTCCATCATCACCTGTCGTAATTCCACAGTCTACGCATCCTCTCCTTCTCAGCAGCAGAAGACTCCCCAACCCTGAGCACAACACAGAACTATTGAGACCGGCCTGCAAACATCAAACATCCTGACAACAACTGCTGAGAAAAGCGAAACATCTTCAGTGTCTGACTGCGAAGGTGGATTTGTCTTTGTGCTTACTGCATCAATAACTTTTTGTGTTTTGTAAAACATGGCTGCACATGACATCACAAAGCATAAATAAAATAAATTTAAAAATGCTGAGGACATGAACACCTCCAAAAGAGTGATAGAATGGTTAAAGTGATAGTTTAGCCAAAAATGAAAATAAAATACCTTCTTTCTTACAAATAAAGGGAGCAAATTAAATGACCAAAAAAATAAACACACACACACACAGAAGACTCTAAAAATTATATCATGTGATGTGCCACATATTACAAGAGTACTGACGAAACCAACTGAAATTCAATTTAGTAATAAAATTTAAAAAATCCTATTTTTGGCTGTTAGTCTGCACGTTCACAAGAGTTTTATTGTAAACAGTCCAACAAAAAAAATCCCCCAAAAAGTCAAGCTTTCAGAAATCAGGATAAATATAACTGCGACACTAAAACTATTCTAGTACTTTGTTTCCTGAGGTAAATATATCTGCTGTGTTTGTTGCAGCAAATACATTCATCTGTCAACTGTCATCTGACCACTGGTCTGGAGATACTCAACTCAATGAAGGAACTACACAAATAATGCTTTTTTGATTGATCAAAAATGTGAACATGTGAGCTTTATAGGAGAGTCAGAGTGAACTACACCTCTAATAGAGTTTTATGAACGTGCAGTCTTGCATAAACACAAACAGTCCAGGTCAGGGTTTTCATTAAATAACAAATTTGTCTTTGCTTTTTCATTACAGAACCAACTCGTTTACCACAGAGCACTCTGTGTATGGACCTTTTTTCAATACTTTTCCATCCTTTGCTGACCACAGTTCACTACCATTAAAGGGATAGTTCACATAAAAAAAATCCCAATTCTATCATTAGCTATGTTTCCATGTACATTTTGGAGATGCGCATAAAAAAACGTAAGATGGAAACAGCAAAATGTGCATCAATTTTAAAAATGCACATAAAATATTTATGTTCATGTGCTCTGCACCTCACACCTACAAACGCTACTACATGTTCATTGTGTTTCGACATTGTCTTCGAAGGCCCCGCTTACACTAATGCGTTTTCGTTTTAAAACGCATAAGTTTTGCTATGGTTACGCCATTCGACCACACTACGCCGGAGTTTTCGAGCCCCGAGTGTGGATGAGGGAAACGAAGACATCTGAAAACGGAGGCGTGGCTGCTGGATACAGAAATGGGAGCGTTGGGAGAACCATTGTCCGTTTTAGGCGCTATTGTGCAGTTAAACTCTGCCTTTTTAATACAACAGCTGCATATATTCGCAAGAGGCAAGCTATTGTTCGAGCACTCGCTAATCGCTCCCGTTTCAAGCTGCGTAAGCCCCATTTAGAACGCCGGTTTTGGGTTACACCGGGAAGAACCAGCGAGACACATGCTTCCTGTTTATACTTGAACACGCATGCCCAGAGTGCACGAATGGTCACGTGATATACATTTTGGTGGAGTACTGTGGAGGAGATATGTTCAGAAACGCTGGGTGAAACACTAGTGTGGACACGGATCGTTTTAAAACTAAAACGCACTAGTGTAAGCGTGGCCTGAGGCGTAAGTACTCTATTAAATAAAGAAAAGATTCACACGATTTCTCCTAGCTCAATCAATTCCATTTTTAATTTTGAAATTTGGTGCCAGATAATCAGGAAGTGACGATTTTTTTTCTCTTTGACTCATTGGATGGAAACGCTGCATTATTCGCATGTCTTTTATGCGATTAACATCTTTAGATGGAAACATAGTTATTATCAACTCGCCCTTAACTTGTTTTAAACCTTTATGAGTTTCTTTCTTCCTTTGAACACAAAAGAAGATGTTTTAAAGAATGCTGAAAACATGTAACCATATATATTTATATTTCCTACTATGAAAGTCAAAGGTTACAGGTTTTTAGCTTCATTCAAAAAAACTTATTTTGTGTTGAAAAGAAAAAAAAACTCATCAAGACATGAAACTACTTGAGACAGTAAACAGTAATAAGATTTTAATATTTGGAAGAACTGTCCCATTAAAAGACAGGTTTTGCATTTTTAGATTTGGGCTACAAAAAAGAATGACGAGCACACAGCATTAAAAATTACACCAGGGTGAATACATTTTAAATTTTGGGGCAAGAATGTCACTTTACAAGGATATTTTTGGCATTTGATAAACAGAGGGACCTAATCAAATTATGCATTTCAACAAACATTTAAACCCTCTGCAAAACAGACGTTCCTTTCCAATGCATACATAAAATGTGTTTGGTGCTTCACATTCCTGCTCTGAAATGGCTCTCTGTGCACCGAGCTCAATGTTTACAGAGTAAGTGGAACCACCCGGGACTGCTCTAGAAAAGAGAGCACTGGCCAAAAGAGGAAGAAAGTCTAATCCAATGCTAAAAAGGGCTTAGTTCTTGAGCAAAAGGCCATTTCAAAAGTGTCCTAACACTGACTTCAGGCTCTGTTAAATGTCCATACAGCTTTTTATACAAATTATATAACATTAAACATTAAATATATAGATATATAATTGTAATGAAGTAAAAATGACAATTTATCAGAACTGTGATTGTGAAAGTGCACATGCTTTGCATTCTGATGTCTTTTTTCCCCAGCACTTGACATTACATTGACAAATGCCTAAAAGTAAACCATTGATTCCAGTTTGGAAAGAGAGCCATGCAAATAGTACTCTTTAATCTTAGGTGACCTGGTCAGTTTGAATAAAACCAAACAAAACAGATGGGATACCACTGTTCTTTGAGCTAAACATGAGCCTCTTCTTAAGTGCCATAGTTTGCACTTTTTTTTCAACGAGTTATCTGATTGCTCATTTTAATTGCACATTGATTAGCCTGCAGTTGCCCAAAGCAGGAGACAATCACAGCCGAGTTAAGAATAGTCTGTATGTGTGAGTATGGGAGAGTAGCCCTCAGTCAACATGGAAAAACGTGAGCCAGTTTAGAGGTCAGTTGTATTACATTTGTGGAAATGAAAACCCTTTAGAGAATGAAAGAGAGAGAGAGAGAATTACAGACATCAAATTTAAAGTAGAACACCAAAAGGCCAGCGGTGAATTTCCAAAATGCTCAGGAAACACAGCTGGCAGGAAAAATCACTACTGTTAATACACTAATGCACCATGTGACCAGAGGAATTCTACTCTTGCTGTGCAGAATTGAAAATGAAGAGAAACCCAAAATATCTGTTTAATCTGTAAGTGTATGTTCTGGTTATTGCATAACAGAAATTATACTCATACTAGAACATAAAACTTGATTGAACAATCTGACTCTCGGTAGCGTGGATTAGTAAGAGATATGCATGTTAAATGACCAAACAACTGAATGCTTTTTGAAAAGTAATTAGATAAATTTACCATTTACGCATGACTGCTCTAAAACAACCACACCACTGTATGCATGCACATTAAAGCCCCTTCAGAAATAAACAGGAAATGCTTAATATTTGTATTCACCACAGTTTCCCATTGCAGAAACCCTTACATTTTTGCGATGAATAAAGTATGAGTGAACTCAGAGGAAACCCACGGCAATACGAGGAGAACATGCAAACTCCGCACAGAAATGCCAGCTGACCCAGCCAGGACCTTCTTGCTGTGAGGTGACAGTGCTAACCACTGTGCCACCGTGTTGTCCCTCACTTGCCCATGTTTTTAAAAAAGATTTTTTGGCATTTTTGCCTTTATTTGAAAGGAAGTGAAGTTGGAGAGAGAGGGGGACAGGATCAAGAAAGATACACGAGCCGTGATTCGAACTTGGGACGCCCAGAGCGATGTTGTGTTATATGTCAGCCGGTGCTCTAACTCCTAAAACATTTAAAAAAATAAGTGGTTATTTACTATTCCAAGTCAATTTTTATAGGTAAATCCCCTGATGTATTTGCAATTTACTTGCCAATGCGGAAAATTATTGAAATAACAAACGACAGAAAACAGTCAAACTACTTGCTCTACAAAAAAAAAACAGTTTATCACTATATATCCTATTAAAATAATATAAGAAAATACAAGTTTGCAACATCAATCTACATAATTAGTTTATAGATAAAAATCAGTTTAAGTCAATAATGTTCCAATGGCTGTGTTTGGTCTTAAAGGTGCAGTATGCAAGTTTGACACCCACTGGTTGAATTAGGTATTGCACACCTGGTTCAAAACACATTTTCACTCGGATCCTCCTCTGACAAGTTTGTGCAAGTGCAGGTTGCCAGATTAACATGAGTGTGCCGACTATCGAGCCTAAAAGGCTGATTATAGGTTGATTTTAACAGTTTTCTAACTAAGCAATGGCACGCAATAGAAGAAATAGTTTCCATTAAAAAAAAAGAGTTTTTGTCCTAACCAACACCTGAAATTTCTACTTTGGAAACGGATTCAATTCCTCACAGGTGAACAACAAGATAAACTATGATCACCTCAGGTGCTTTATTTAGTGTTAAATACTAATAATGTAAGGTTGAATGCCATTTTACATGACATTTACTGCCATACTACTGAATGCAGAAACAGTTCTTAAAAAAATAAATAAATAATTTGAAATTGAACTTCAGAACTGTGAGAGACTCAGTATAAAACCAACATATATCAGTGGTTCAGCGTGTACATATAATAATGTTAAAGAGGTTTAATAGTTTTAATTAGATTGTAAAATTTGCCATTTCATGAGAGTGCAGTGTAGTATTCTGTGCTTCTGAACGGCTTTATTTAAATTTCTGTCGTGTTGGGTCTAGTGCAAACAGCCAAATTGCTTATCACGTAGCATGCTGTTATTCACGGGGTTACAATTTAACCTGCTCACCTAATGTTTACGATTGTGATATTTATATTATTTGCTAATAATAACCACCTTATGTGGAACCCTGAATCTGCGTCTCATTTCGGGGCTGCTACTGTCCATCGGCGGTCACATTTTAGGACGTGGTCACATATTTTGAGAGCCTTCATGACTGAATCTTTCAAACAGGCTGTTTTCCATGAAGGCAACCCTAGGTGCTGAAATATAATTGGCTGAAGCTGCAGTGGGCGGCTTAAAAGAACCAAAACAAAGACAGCTTTTCAAAGCAAAATAACTGACTTGAGCATTGTTTTTTAGATAAACAAAAATGTTCACTTAGCATGTTCCTCAATATCTGCAAACATATTATGATATTTTTATTCATTAGAAGATAACTTACATACAGCACCTTTAAAAAGAATAATGTCAATAAAGGTCCAATTATCGCGCTGTGACTTCTCCTACTACACAGTTAACATGTTGCATCTCTTTTTAACTTTTTCATTTAAAAACATTATGCAAAAGAGTATATGGTGCATTTATTAGTATTGATATTCAAACAAAAAGGATGTTTAAATATTTGAGCAGTTCAGATGTATTATACATAATATTTGAATATTGTATTGCTTTAATTTGTTCCTGTGTCATTAAATATATCCTTTAATATTACACCCATAAAAATCTGCAATGAGTGTTTGTTTCTGTGGCTGCGTTCCACTCCACTTGACATCCAATCGCAAATGTCCCTTCCCCTGTTTCCTTGGAGGAATCCTGCTACCATTTTAAAGTGAATAATGGAAGTTTACAAGGACATATTGTCAATTTTGACTGAGGGAGCGAGTCGGCTTTATATGTCCACTCCAGCATCAATATATCCGAGAATGTGATGCGATTGTGATGTCACAACAGTGTAGTTCCCAAGTGCTCACGGGTTTGGGGCATTCCATTTAAACTCATTTAGTTGTTCCGCTGGTAGTGGGTACTTACGTAATGTAATCAATGACGTACATCAGAGGAAATGAGATGGAGGGAAGTTAGTAAGTGAAGGAAATTAAAATTGGACTGGAATGCAGCCTGTGTTTGTGCAGTGTAGTGTAGTGAGGACACAAACAACCCAGTTGGTTGATAGCTCTCAAAAAACTGCAATTCCCTCATGGAGGGCTGAAAAAAATAAATAAAAATGACTGACATGTCAGAAATTTACCTGACCATCTGAATGCCAGTCTGGAAAGGTTCGTCATCTCTTCATTCCCTCACAGCATGATAAATGACAGATGCCAAAGCTGAAATTTGGTTGACTCTGAACTGAAACTGTATACGTTTCATTGAAAAAAGTCATAGAAGACAAGCGACGCACAATCAATTGAGCTGAAAATCAGGCAAAAATCCCAGTGCATGCACAACAACTTTATGTGAAAAGAACAGTAAACTGCTTAGTGAACAAGTTGTAAACGCCCAACACAAACAAAGCTCAATTATTCTGTTACCATAATCCAAACACCAGGGAGTCGCACAATACTGGTGTTATGGTGTCATGGTGTTATGACTTTTACTCTGGTGTTCTCTGTATATTGCAGAAGTGTTTGAAAACCTTTAAATCAAAAAACGTACAATACATTACTGTATATACAACTTCCTTCTAGAACCCTTTTATAGTTGGAGAGACAGCTAAAGTTTTGTATTGGTACAGTTCCAGCTTTGGTGCCTCAGTTAAGTGTCAAAACATTTGGTAACATGAAACAGACTCTGTTTTAAAACACTATGTGCAGCCTAATGCCATCAGGTTTGTCAAAGAAACATGTATGCAAAATAAAGCCATAATCCAAGGTGACAGTCCATGGCTAATATGTACTGTATAAAACTGGGTAAGGTAATTTTTAAAAATGCTTTAACATAAATTTGTATGTGATGTTTTCCTCATTAGACAGATTACTAAAAAGGTACATTTGTTAGTTATCTGTACTTTTTGGCTGAATGACACTATGACTAACAGAGTCAAATTTTATGCTTCAATTGTTTTGTGTTGGGCAACAATTGTCAGCTACTTTTGGTAAAATATTCTCTTAGGTCTTCCAATCAGTGCACTGAAATAAAATAAGAAAAAGAAAACAATACAAAATAAAGGCTAATTGATTGCAATTTTAGATTTTGGTATTCTGGTTAGCACTTTAGGTGTGCTGGTATTTATTCAAATTTAATTTCAAATTCAATTATAATTAATATATGCTGTATATTTGTATACAACTGTAATTATAATTAAAATTATAATATACAATTATAATTAATTATAATATAATTTAATTAAAAATTTAATTCATTCATTTTCCTTCAGCTTAGACCCTTTATTTCATCAGGGGTTGCCACAGCAAATGAACCATCAACTTATCCTGTACTAAGAAATAAAAATTAATTTCATTAAAAATTTTAATTTATAAATAATTTACATATAATTAACTTAATTAAAATTATAATACAATAGATATTATTTTATTAATGTTGATTTATTTATTAACATTTTTCTAATTTTAGTAAACCTTACAAATGTTGCCATGGCAACTAAATATTTTATTCAGCTGTAGTTTGATTCCCCAAAAAACTATTTTAATTAACACTGGCTCCAATGCAAAAAAATACTTCAATGTTCAAGCAACATGAGTAAATCATAACAACATTTAAATATTAGGCTGAACTATCCCTTTAAACAAACCAACCAAAAGAAATGATACTATGAAAACTTTGTGCTGACATCTGTCATTGTTTTGGTTGCAAGCTTTTTGATGGACATGCAAAAATCTCTGAAATGCCATTAGTTCACCCCGATAGTGAAAGCATGTGGTGCAATGTCAGCCAAGCAAAATAGTAGTAGTAATAATAATAATAGTAATAATAATAAATAATAATAATAATAATAATAAAATCCTTCATTAGAGTGTCTTGAAGCAGCAACAGATCATTTCTGAGTGAATTCTGTTCCTGTGAGCTCACGTAAAGGCCAGTACATTAGGTCTCAATTACGCAAAGCCATTTAGCTGGTGTTTGAAAAGAATTTAAACCCGTATCGCCCTGATTTGTTGGCATTAGGTTGACTAAAGCAACTCATTTATAGATCTACTGTTGCTGACGCTGCTTAGATTCTCGTCCTCGTTTTTACTTATCCCGCCATGGTCATCCTAGACATGTCTGCTGCTCAATGGGTGCACAGCAGTTTTGCAGATAATAACCTGAGCTTCTCAATCCCATTCTACAGCAGCTGCCATCAGCACTGGTACTCAATAATCCTCTTTATCCTGACAAACTCGCAGCTCTTATTAATGGCACTGTACCAGCCAGCCCCTGCTGAGACCAACCAGACAAACACCAGCTTTTAGCGACATAAACAACAACTCCTTTCCCATATGCAGTTTTTTTATGGCAGAACTTTTATGGTTCATTTTCAATGCAAATGTGAAAAAAAGGAATGACTGTGCACAGCTGACAAACACAATGGGGCATCAGCGACAGACTCAACATGAGGCCAGTTATATCCTCAAAATCACATCCCATGATGATCATGAAAGATTGTAGGCAGGATTATCAAACATGACCTCATTTGTAAAAATCTGCTTGATTAATAAAATGAACAAACACGTTTATGATCAACTTTTCTGCCACCTGCTGGACAGCCTGTGTAAGTTTATGTCTAATGAGATGCACGGCTAAAGCCAATGTTACCCCTATACCCTCATTCAGGGACCATTGGTCCACTTGAAAGAGCAAATTTAAATGAGTGAGAGTCTATAAGCAGCTAAACAAATGTGATTTGATTTCTGTCAAGATACAAACATCAATTTCAATTCATAAAGTATTCAGAATGTTACACTTGTAGGATTCTGCTGTGTATCTTTTTGTCAGACGTGGAAATTAACGTGGCGCGCAACTTTCACAAATTATTATTATTTATATTCATTATATACACAATGCATATATTCTCTATCTAGCTATTTAGTATGAGAACTTGAGGACGTCCACTATGGTTTCGTACACTGCTACAAATAGTGCCTTCAAATAGTGCAATACTAAAAAGTAAAGAGAGGGATTTGACAAAACACAAGGCTCCACATTGCAAAAAACTTAAACGCCTAAGGTTGGCAAGAAATGGAAGTTGCTATAGTCTTTTTTTCCCTTTTGAGACATATATAACAGTAACTGATTAAATAGTTGTTTGCTATTGGTGCAGCCTCATGTGATTAACAGTTTGTTCGTCGCTTGTTCCAGTAAGCACATAATCAGAGAAGTGTCACTGCGAGAGGAAGGGGAAGTTTGTTTGTTTGTTTTTATAATGAGGGGGGGAATATGTGAATAAATTATTTAATATTCTATTTAAAATTCCATTCAAATAAAAATTGGCCATTACAAATCTCAAGGTGGTTTCTAGGGAGTTCCTTTGGTTGCTAGCACATTACTATTGTGTTTGTTTTTTTACTGATCCAAAAAAGCCAGTGCAAATTCACTATGCATGTTGACATCCACCCAATATGCAAACACTTAAATTCCCAAAAATGCATTAACGGTATGGTTAATCAGCTATTTTTGAAGGTTAAATTATATGTATGGGGCGCAGTGTATCTGGTGTTCATTCTTTGATTGCAAAAAAAATAATAATTTACATATTTTATCTTTCTTCTACATTGCTGTTTCAGTTCCCCTTCCTGGTTCTATGAAGCCACTGCCTCAAAAACACCAAATAGGTTCAGACTGGCCAGTTGGTTTGATGTGGTGTGTTCTCATTCACTAAACACCTAGTGCACATTGTCCAGAAACCTCTCGCCCATGGGCAGGGTTTATATTAATTGCAGGGTAAAAAAAAAAACTTAAAAAGCCAACTCTGCAGTTGCACTGATCTTTGAGCATCATAACCCTGCAAATGCTGCTTATGCTCAAACAGCAACATTGCACACAAAGTTAAAAAGTGAACCAGTGTTTCATAATCCCAGACCTCACGCCCCACCGCGCTGCACATTTCATATGCTTCTCTTCTCATGTCTGATGTTTGTTCTAATTCAAAAAATAAGTGCCCTGCAAAGTGGATATTACACCATGATTTCAGTTTGAAGGGAGTATATAATGCAGTCGAAGTCAAAATTATTCACGAATTGTTTTTTTGTCTTTTTTCAAAGATTTCCCAAATGATGTTTAACAGAGCAAGGAAATTTCACAGTATTTCCTTCAATATTTTTTCTTATGGGGAAAGTCTTATTTGTTTTATTTCGGCTAAAATAAAAGCAGTTATAAATTTTTTAAAACCATTTTATGGTCAATATTATTCGCCCTCTTAAGCCATTTTTTTTTTTGATTGTTATCCAATGACTTTCTTAACTACCCTAATGCCGAGTTCAGACTGCATGATTTTCAAAGTAGTCGTGTCACAGATGTTTTCACACTGCATGACTATCTGGGCTTGTGTTTTGTCGCTGCTTTGTTTACACTGCAAGATGGATCGGCGACAGGGAGTTTCACACTTCATGACTTCAAAATAGGAAGAATCGCAGAAAACTTAGTCCAAACTACGTCTCACACCCAAAAACACGTAGTATATATTTTGTTATTAACTACATAATGAGAAAGAAGCCTTCAATGGGGTAGAAAATGTACATTTTTGCTCACCTGGCTTTGAAGGGAA
Organism: Danio albolineatus; assembly: GCA_903798035.1. Classification (NCBI taxonomy): domain Eukaryota; kingdom Metazoa; phylum Chordata; class Actinopteri; order Cypriniformes; family Danionidae; genus Danio; species Danio albolineatus. The sequence continues at coordinate 7,172,778 of CAIGQQ010034734.1, read as the reverse complement.
TTAGCAATTTCTCCTCAACTTTTTTATTTTTTGACCGGGTTGGGTTGTGATATTGCTCACACGACACGTCAAACAGACACAGGGGCTCATGCCAAATTTACACTAATTTTCCCTCCATTTCTTGGGTCAGAATACACTGAAAATGAGCGCTTTTAACTTCTCCCTCAACCTCCCGCTGGCCTGCAGGTACCCACACTAGTGAATGCTGCTCTCTGATTGGCTGTAGGCGATCGCCGATGTTATTTTCAGTCAAAACACATTTCACACGGCATGATTTGAATCGCCGACAGCTCCAGATATTTAGCACGCCAAATATCTCCCGGGCATCGGTGACTCATCAGCGATTCTCTCAGATCGCGTCTTTGATTTGCCTGTGATTTCAGGCATTTGTCGACGAGTCAAAATCAGGGCTAAAATCATGCTGATTCTGAACTCGGCATAACTTGCCTAATTAATCTATTTAAGCCTTTAAAAATGTCACTTTAAGCTGAATACTAGTATCTTGAACAATATCTAGTCATGTACTGACATCATTGCAACAATAAAAGAAGTCAGTTATTAGAAATTAGTAAATAAAACTATGCCTAGAAATGTGTTAAATAAATGTCTTTCAGTTAAGCATCTATAACTTTTTTCATTTAAACCATTATAAACTCTAGATGATGGATAATAAAGCCCAGAGTGGCTATCTTTCCAAAGATACAAGAACTGTGAATGTAGACCAAATTATTCAGCAACTGCTAATGTTTTAGTTTGGGAACGTCAGTTTTGAGAAAATGCCTCTGATGGTGAGGGAAAGAAGGACACCGATATAGTCTCAAAAAACTTTTTACAGAAATCTTATTTTGCATGCTATCTTCATCAAATTTGAATTATAAACTCATGAAACACTTGGCTTTCAAGTCATATTTTTTCTAGGACATTACATTAATGTTTTCCTATGCTTGCATATGAAAATACAAATATTGAACACATTTTTTTTTTCTCATAACTTCATAATGTATATTGTAACAGTAAAGCTCAAAGTGTCTTCTTTACAATGATACCCAATTTGTGTTTGTAGCTTACTTGAGTCAGGAACTGTTACTATTTAAACTTAGATAGGTGTAAATCCCCAAAATTGAGTGCTGGCTAACAGGTTAAACAGAAATTGGGGGAAAAATACAGGGGGATTAATAATTCAGAAGAGCTAATAATTCTGACCTCAACTGTATATGTTTCGTTCAAATGGTATTTTAGTGTGTGATATGTGAATTATATCCACATTTGGAGGTACATTATGTCACAATTCTCTATTAGGATGCTGCAGGCAATGCCATTATATAAATCCATTAATGAAGCGGAATAGAGATTTTTTGTGTTCAGGTAGAGTGCAATGAAAGAGAAGGCACTAGGGAACAATGCACACCGCAGAGGGAGCTGTCAATCACAACTCAGTTCATGCATGGAGCGCTAACAACAAGCTGGTTATCTAAATCAGTGGTGTTAAATTAGAGGCATACGTTAAATGTGCAGAGCGGCAGGTTGTGAGGACTCGGACTGAGAATCGCTTTGCTAAAAAAGGTCAAACAGGGCTCTGATAAAGCCTCTTGAACTCTAACCTGATGTGCAGCCAGGATAGCATTGGCGTGGTGCCACCTCCAAACACCCACACTGTGAAGAACACGATGAGTAGGGTCGTAGTGAACATCATCTGCCGCGCGTATGTGGCTGTGTCACGGATCGCCAGAGCAAATGCCATTGCCCCTCGCAGCCCTACAGAGCACACACACACACACACAGAACAGTCATAATAGATTTTAGGAAGAATGACAGCACTGCTGCAAACAGAAATGCAAGTGCACTTAAGCCACCAAACAGAAGCGCTGCACTCGATCGGCTGTGTTTTAAGGGCACTGCACTTCGCTGGCCTTTTAGCTTGGTGGTGTCGCTGGTCTGGAGGGAGCTGCTCCACATCAGGAGCCGTTATTAGAGATGGACTGATTCTGATGCCTCATTTCACTCTTAATTTAGATCTCGATAAGATTTAGCAGGGTGCCGAAATCTACAGGGAGTTCACATCAAACAGTCTGACACTAAAGGACGCAATATAAACGATCACGCTGTATTTATTAAAGTTCTGCATCTATTAAGTCATATGAGAGAAAAGAGGAAGTAAATCAGGTGTGATCACAGTACCTGCGAACATCATCATGTGCTGAAAGTTTCCTCGGATTTTGTGTCTTCGGCCCAGGTTAATCAGAAAAGATAAGGGGTAGATGTTCAAGGCCCGGCCGATGAAGATGGCTAGCTGATTTGCAAGCAAATGTTAAGGAATATGTTCTCCTGCGTGACATATTAGATATTCAATGAAATTAAAATATTAAAGCACTGTGGTTGGTTTTCTTCCTTTTATTTTTCTTTGTTAAACAAATCAATTCATTTATTAATCAGTGATGCATTAAAAATTATTTCCTCTGCACTTTAGTTAACTTAAAGAATCTTCACAGTTTCAGTATATTAGGTGATTTTATAAAGAATCACGGATCATCAGAATAAACACCAAAAATCAGCCCAAAGCACTTCAAAATGTGGAGAAAAAAAATGTTAAAAAGCCTTTCAAAACAAGGCAGTTGTTTGCCGAAACGCATAGGTGCAGTTTTAAGGAATAGCCATGTTAATAAAGGCCTTTTTATTATTTTTCCACATTTTTGGAGTGCCTTGGACTGATTTTTGCTGTTTATTCTGATGACTCCCTAACATAAAGTGCAGCAACACATTATTTAAGCTACTCCTAAGCACTTTTTGTTTGATTTTGAATCATGAATCACGTCAAGAAAACTGTCTAAAGACTAGACTAATAGCAAATTCAGATTTGTACTTTGAACTTTGAAAATTATGATATTAAATTCTTACCATAGTAATAATAGTTGTAAATGGTAAAAAGTATAGCTAAATGTCAATTATTAAACTGGTTTACTGTTGAAAAATCTTGCTTTGCTCTCAATTTTTGTATGTTTTTTATTTAAACATATTTATTTCTAAAATGTTTTCCTGTTTTTATTACACACATTTAATATAGAGGCCTGTGCACAATGCCTCCTAGTGGCTATAAATGACATAAATAAAAGATTTTCTAAAACTGCCTTTAACTTGTATGGATTTCTAAGCGTATAAACCAGTTTGGTTCACAGGTGAATCATCTGTAACAGGGGTTCCCAAACTCGGTCCAGGAGAGTCGGTGTCCTGCAGATTTTAGCTCCAACTTGCCTCAACACACCAGCATTGATGTTTCTAGAAAGCCTAGTAAGAACTTGATTAACTAGGGTTGGAACTAAACTTTATAGTTCACGGGCCCTCCAGGGTCGAGTTTAGGCACCCCTGATCTATAACCTGCTGTCAAACTATCCAGCAGAGGTAAATCCTCCAAAAAACAAACTTAATTTAATATTCATTAACCACCTATTTATGTGAAAAACACATGTTTTTCAGCATTGTTTAATTTTAGCCTTAAAGGATACAAAGGCTCCAACTATGAAAATGGGGCTGAAAACGTGATTCTGGAAGGTGAAGAGAGCCAAGCCCATGTAGGAGAAGATGAAGTTCTCAGCAAGGAAGTGCAACACCTCAAACAACTGCAACAACAAACAGACCACACACTAAGTTGTTTACTATACTCCTAAAACAACATTAATGAACAAAACAGCTGATATGACACTGACAAGCAAAATGTAATAATACTGATTTCCAATATTGCTTTGAGAGAATTATAGGAGCAAGTTTCGTTAAATTGTAAATAGTGAAGTGTTAAAAATAAAATGGATACAATAAAGGTGTCATTCACCTCAAAGTTCATTCAACAAATATTACAATTTTACTTTTTAGAGAACATCAAAAAAAATAGTAAAAACAAGTCATAAGTATTTCTATGGCAATATTAAAGGATGCCTTAAGTATTTAAAGAAATTCAATAAAAAGAATATTCTGGAGGAAAACAACAGAGAACTCAAATGAGCAGATATGCTTGTGATTATGATGTCATGTTAAAATACCAAGCATAACATTAGTTTTATGACAGTTTTCTCAACAGATATGGATTATTTGGAGAGCAACCTTATTATTTCAAATGATTTGTTTTAGTACTTTTATAAGGACGTTCAACCAGAAGTGCAAGCCACAATTTAAAGCACAGACGTCAAAGTTGACTTCACAGTGGCTTTTATAACATTTAAAGCGGAGGCTGACATTTATGTATTTGTGCCTACAGTCTACAACTTTACCCTTCTCCTCGCTTTGATAATAATAAGTGTGACCCCCTGTAGAGAAATCCAGTGCCACAGGGGTGTCATAATTACTGCCTGCGCTTCACCTCTCACTCCATCACACCGCACCGCTCTGACGACACCACAGGGGTGCCGGGAATACACTTCACACACTCCCTCGACTTACAGCCTCAAAGTATCTTTTGAAGTAGAATATGCAGGGCTCCGTTCCCGAAAACAAACTTTTTTTCTTACTTTTCAAGCTACAGATGATGTCTGTCTTTTTTATGCCTATAAACCACAGTTCATGCATTGAAAACAGGAAATAATTCACCTGTTTAGTGCGTTTGGTTGACTCCTCTGAGAGATTGTTGTAGGTATAGTGAGCTTGTGTGATTCCACAAAACAGCACAGCGACAACACCTGAAATAAATCAAGAAATCTGCCTCACTTTTTTGTGGATAGAATGCAATTCCTATTCAGGCTGGAGGCAAAAGACATTTAAATGACTGCACACATTTACATATCAAGGATATCAATGTCTAGCCCTTCCAGCAATATGGAGAAAGTTTTTGGATTTGATTTGATTTGCATGCAAATAGTAAGAATTGTTATTCTGTGCCAAGAGGGGATGCAGCTGCGGTGTTGTATTATATTGTATGATATATTATAGTGTCGTTTGACCTTTGGGTTACTGGTGGTGAATTAACCAGCTTTCCTTTACCACCCACCTGTGAAGCCACATGCTTCAGCCAGTAGAAAAGTACTCCAGGACATGAGGAAGAACAAAGCCGTCTCCAGTAGTGGAAAACAGTGCAGCTTGGTGAATTTTGTCACGTGGATAAAGTTAAGGATTAAAAGCGCACATGTGGTCAACTAATCAGTAGGGAGAAAAACTAAAATACTATAAATGTAGTATAAAAATATACACTTTTTCTTTTTTGATGGTATTAAAGGCTGCATTTATTTAATCCAGTGAGGTAAAATGAAATTATTAATATCTTGCAAAAAAATAAATAAATTTCTGACCCCAAACTTCTGAACAATGTCTAGTCAAACTGCATTTACTATGATTTAAGCCAGTGGTTCTCAATTAATTTCCCAGGAGACCCCAAGATTTTCAGAATCTGTAATATCTTCTAAGACCCCTCATTCCCTAAACAAAACACTAGCAGACAAGAATTTAAGAATTAGTTGTTAGGAGTTACAACTGTTTCCCAGAGATGGGTTGCAGCTGGAAGGGTATCAGCTGCGTAAAACAAATGCTGGATACTGTAAGTTGGCGGTTCATTCCGCTGTGGCGACATTAATAAAGGGACTAAGCCGAAAAGAAAATTAATGAATGAATGAGTTACAACTGCGTAAACATAAAATATTAACAGTAACAATGGCAGATTTTAAATGAACAAAAAAAAAGGCTTTTCTTAATGTTTTGTTTCTAGTCCAAATAGCTACAGTAAATATCCAAATATCTATATTCTTAAATCAAGAAGCATTTTCTAGAAAAGCAAAATATTGTCTCGTTTCAGGAAATAATGTGTCAAATTTTAGTAAATAAAATTTTTTTTGCAAAATAATCTGCCAATGGGGTAAACAACACATTATTTACTTAAAACAATATTTTATGCTAGTCTAGAAAATGCTTCTCGATTTAAGAATTTTTAGATATTTGGATTAGAATCAAGACAAAAAGAAAAAAATCTTAATTTTTTTGAAGTGAACACCACGTTATCTACATATCCTTGTTTTTTTTAGACTTTTAAAATGCACAATATGCTTTTTTCCCCCAATTTTCCTCTTTCAATGATTGTTAAATGGTATAGTTAACCATTTTGAATTTAGTTTGATCACTGACGTGGTACAAGTTTTATTTCTAGTTGTAACCATCAATCCAGTGTTAGTCCGGCAACTCTTCATAAGCCTTTGGTGACCTCTAGTGGGGTCCTCACTGATCTAAACATCGTTTTATTTTACAGTATGCTACAATGTTACTAATTTTACAAATGGGTACATGGATGAAACACATTTGCATGAGCCTAAATATATTTAGACTGATTTAATGGCAATATGCCAAAGGATATGAGGGCGGTGACTACACCAGTGACTGCTCCCATAGCAAAAGAGCCGCTGAAGATGCCTATGAAGACGCCCACCGATTTGAAGAAGGCAGAGGCATCGAATGTGTGTGTGTTGGCTCCTGAAGGCTGATACGCCACGATCGACCTATAAAGCAAACACAAAACATCTAAATTAATTGACTGTGCTATTCTATGACCAATGCATCTAAAAAAAAGACTAAAAAATAGACTAAATTTAATCTAGCTCTCTTTAAAATGTCAAAGTAATACATACTGTATATTATTACTTATATTATTATTATATGGAATATATATTTCCATTAAATTCTGTAATAATCCAACTACAAAAATACGTTTTGGAAGGCACGAAGCAGCGAATCAGAAATAATCAGCTGTAGCTTATGTTGTCCAAAAGGTGGAGTAAGAGTGCCATACTGAAATTCCACAAGCCTTGCAACATGCATCTTTAATAGTTTTTTACTACTCAGCACTATAGTGAAAATTGTCCCCAGAAAACCCTCTGTACTGGTAGCCAGGGAAATCCCACCAACTGCCGCAGACAAAACACGTGATAGTGTACCTTTTTTTTTGCAGCATAGAATGGGAACAAGAAAGTGATATTGTTTGAAGAGGAGACTTACGAAGAAAGCACTATGGAGACCGCATCGTTCATGACACTCTCTCCAAACAGCAGAGCGTAGAGATCACCATCAGCATGGAGCTCGTTAAAGATTGCAAGCACTGTGACTAAAAATCACACATAAATTACTATGATTGACAATGTTCTGCTTACAAGTCAATTTCAAACAAACAAATCATTAACTTCTCAGGTTTTTTTTAAAATAAAGATGCTGAACTTGAACATTTAAAAGCAACAGCAAGCATCTACTATTAGAATGATGAAAAAAGAGACAATGGCATTCAAATGAATGGAGAGAGATGAAATACCTGGATCTGTGGCAGATATGATGGCACCAAAAAACAGGCAGTCTGTGTAGTAAAACTTGTCTGTGAGTTGACCCAAGACCTGCATCAGTTTTACCACGCCATACATGAGGTTTCTATCAAACAAACAGGCAAACATATTTTTAGAATTGAAACCAATGATACTAATCATGTTGTCAAACAACTAGACCTCACAGCTAGGAATGTTATATCCTAATATGCAATGCACTCAACTTCACTGTCCATTTTCAATGTGACAGATGGATTCTTCCTTGCGCATTCTGACTTTAAATAGTTTTCTTTGTGTTAAAGTGTCAAAGACATACGCAAATGGCATGAAATGATGGTGATTGGGACTGAATAGTGCTGCCATAAATTTTAAATATCATTGGTTAGCGCACAACATTTCTGAACCTCGTCTTGCATTATCCTATGATAAGTCCTTAAAAGTAGACAATAGTAATGGCTGTAAAAACACACACAATGACTTTTTCTACATATACATTTGATGCTTCAGTCCATAGCAATCAAGAAGGTACACTGTTTAGAGGTTCTTGCTTTCACTGGGATTGGAATCCCCGAACCCTGGCTTGATGGCACTATGGTTTACTTATTGAGCTACAGGACATCAAGACTTACCCGATGACAAAACAGGAAATCGCAGTGCCCAGGAAGGCATACGTTATGATGGATCCCAGGTTCCTGAAGAAGTGTCTCTGGAAGTAAAAGTGAAGTATGTATTGGTAAATGTCATGCTAAAGGTTTAGTTCACATAAAACAATCAAAAAATATTCCAAAGAATGCAATTAGTCAAGCAGTTGCACACAGACGTTCATCGTATGAAAACAATAAAAAAGAAATCAGTTGGTGAATGGCTTTTACATGAAGTAGTTATAGAAAAAACAAATAGCCAACTCACTTCTCCTAGACTAAAGTTTCACTGAATGTCATGCTTTTTATGACAGTATAGCTGAAACATAGAGAGAAGGACTAAATCACATATGACAACGTTTAGTTTCATATAACACCGATGCGGAGAAAACAACACAATGTTATACAAAGGTAACAGGTAACGCAGCTAACATTAACTTTCTGAATGTATATGTCTTGTAACACTTTACAGTAGTTTCACAGGAAGTTTGGCCAGAAAAAAAATGGTCATGACCAACAGAGCCTGGTCTTTCTCAAGGTTTTTTTCCCCCCCTTCACTTTGTCAATTAGTGAAGTTTTTTTCCTTGCTACTGTCCCCACTGGCTTGCTTGGATTGGGACTTGTGGAGCTGCACATCAATGGATTTGCTCTTCAGTGTCTGAACTTTCAGCAGTGAATATTAAACCACACTGAACTGAACTAAACTTCAACCCTGAAAACTGGTCTTTACTGGAACTTCTATGATAAGCTGCTTTGACACAATTTATATTGTAAAAGCGATATAGAAATAAACATGAATGAGATTGAATTAAATAGTCTCGTATGGCATGTTTTCACCCAGCAAGCGTATATTACCGTAGTTTCAATTGTATTGAATTAGACTTCTATATTATACACTGTAAAAAATGCCGGGTTCCACACAATCAATGTGTTGGGCCGACATGAAGTAATTCGTTCATTTTCTTGTTGGCTTAGTCCCTTTATTAATCCGGGGTCACCACAGCGGAATGATCCGCCAACTTATCCAGCATTTATTTTACGCAGCGGATGCCCTTCCAGCCGCAACCCATCTCTGGGAAACATCCATACATTCTCATTCCCACACATACACTACAGACAATTTAGCTTACCCAATTCACCTGTACCGCATATCTTTGGACTGTGGGAGAAACCGGAGCACCCGGAGGAAACCCACACAACCACAAGGAGAACATGCAAAGTCCACACAGAAATGCCAACTGACCCAGTTTGACCCAACTGACGTGCTACTCACTACGCCACCGTGGCGCCATGAAGTAATTAAGTTAACTTGTTAGTTTTCACAAATTTAGGTGCATTAAACATAAAACAATTAAGTCCGCCCCAGAAAAACTCAAGAATGGCGTTGTTTCAGCTCATTTTAAATAAATAGTTTGATCAAACGACAAACTTTTTTATTTTTTGAGTGTTTACTAATTTATTTCCCCCAAATGGTGTTCCTAGTGCTTGTAAATTGCTCTAAGTTCCTGCAATGCGAAAATCCAAAAAGCATGTACCTTTACCAATAGTTCCAGGAACTTTGAAAAGCAAATGGATCTACAAAGCCCTTAATGAGAACCAGCAACTGTTTGGGTTATCCACATTTTTCTAAAATATACTTTGTTGCATGCAGCAGAATAAAAAAAATAATAATATAGGTTTGAAACAAGTGGAGGGTTGAGCAAATAATTCTAAAATGTTCAATTTTGGGTGGACCAACCAAAGGCAAACACCGAAAGGAGATGTGAAAAACATGTTGTAAGAAAAACACCTGATATATTTTACACATATAACCGCTGTTATACATGTAGTGCATGTAGTGCACTTACCTCACTATATTAACTTATCAGTAGGTCAATTGTGGAATGCTGACACAATCATATCTAGAACAAAAACATCTTCCAGATAACATCAATGGAGACTCATCTAGTCTAGCATTTGGCCTTACACGCTGTCATCTCTTTTATTTTCTTCTATTTTTGCTTGTTTACAGAGCAAGGCACAGATTTTTTCCTGTCTGAGTATCAGTCACAAGCTGCTGAGTCACTCTGTTGCTACAAAGCAAAGCAACTACAAGATAATTTGACGTAAACCTCGCTCTCTTTCTCTGCCAAAAGGGCTTCTTGTGTTACAGATGTAAACTCCTGCACAGCTCTTTCTGACTGTGGTCTGTGACAGATTGAAAATGATAGTAATCAATGAAATTCAAATGCAGACATTACAGTTGGTTTATTTACAGAACGGGAGCTCAAATATAAAGTTCTTCAAGCATAGAAGCATTTATAAAAGTTCTTGGCAGGAAATGAAACCAATATCATAGTGAGAGTGTAAATCAGTAATGTGAGCGCAATGAAACCAAGAAAGGTAAAAAAAGAAGATCAGAAAACAAATGTTGTTACATGAGTTTCTCAGAGCTACTGCACGCACCCTCTAATTCATTATGTATTATGCATTTTAAATATATTTAAATGTATAATAGTTATACATTTAAAAATCTACAGTACAGGCAACGTTCATTGCTGTAAATTATGTTTAGCCTGCATCTTTATCTTGATTGTAAATTCATTCATTCATTTTGCTTCGACTTAATACCTTTATTCACCAGGGGTCGCCACAGCGGATCAAACCGCCAACTTATTATCATATGTTTTACACAGCTGCATCCCAGTACTGAGAAACATCCATACACACTCATTCACAAACTTACACTACGGCCAGTTTATTCAATTCACCTGTAGCGCATGTCTTTGGACTGTGGGGGAAATCGGAGCACCAGGAGAAAACCCAGGCGAACACAGTGAGAACATGCAAACTCCACACAGAAATGCCACCGGACCCAGCCGAGGCTCAAACTAGTGGTTCCTTACTTAATAATATTTGAGTTAGGGGATATTCTCACCCCCATAAAAGTGAAGCCAGACAGAATCTGCAGATGTTTTTCCCACATTGTAATGCATGAATTGAAAGCTGGAATTTTTATTGATGAAGAAGACTATTTATTAAATGATTACACAATGGTTGAGAGATTTGTAGAATTGTATAAATAAGAGGAATCGCAATGCTAGGAAAACCAGGCAAGTGTTGAGTGGGTGCAGATTTTGTGGCAGCTTTAATGTGATAATTCAGCAAAACAAAACAAAAAAATCCACACATCATTTGCAAACATGCATGATTTACTTTATTTTTGTGGAATATAAAATTTATCTTGGAAAAACACTTGCTATCCTAGCAAAGAAACACTGACAAATTTCTCACAATATGATTTTTTATGTTCCACAGTACAAAGAAAAGTCATACTGGTTAGGTTTGGGACATTATCAAAGCAAGTAATTTCTTTATTTTGATTTTTGGGTGAACAACTGTTTGAAATGAAATGAAAATGAATGCCCAGCATGTGCATTTCTGGTGCGTAAACTTTATTATCTGCCAAAGTTCATGCAATCTCTCTGTGCCACCTGCTTTCCCTAAATTCTGTGAGGCTCATCAAAAAACTCAAATGCGTTACAAAGAGAGGAAACAATGTAGCCTTGTGATAGTGTCTTAAATGCACACAGCTGGCAGAAACCCTCACTTCCTCAGTGCCTCTCTGCTCACTCAGCACAAACTGAAACCTCATTTCTGGAATCCACACGGTGTTCACTTCATAAATCTCACTCAAAAATCTCCATTTTGCTGTTCGGAGTCCATGCAATAAATAATTCTATTTAAAATATACAATTTGCTAAAATGTTTTTTTGTTGTTGTTGGACAATGAAAAATGCCACATGTACACTGTAAAAAACACTGGGTTCGACACAATTCTTTCATGCTGTCCCAAAACAATTTGATTAAGTTACCTTAATTCTTTTTAAAAATGAAAGTGGATTTAAGTGAACATAAAACTACAGAGACGTACCAAAACCTTAGAATTGTGTTGGTTCAAATTATATTAAACAAGTAGTTTAGAAAAAGCAGCAAAATAATTTTTTTTGAGTGTAGAATCTACAAGATTGGTGTATTTGTAAGAAAGCAGTAAATGTAGAGTTACTATGGTAATAGTGATGGAACAGTTTGGGGAATCCAATGTCTAATTTAAAAGAATCATTTTAGAAAGTGATTATCATGTGATCATGTGATTTCAACGTTTTTGTTTTTTCAAATAACTTGTGGCACAGCTTTCTTAGTTACATTCACCATTTTTTTTGTACGGCCATTATTTAGCCCTCCTGAATTATTGGCCCCCTGTATATTTTTTCCCTAACTTCTGTTTGACGGAAAGATTTTTTTTCAACACATTTCTGAACATAGTTTAATAACTCATTTATAATTACTGATTTCTTTTAGGCAGCATGGTGGCTCAGTGTTTAGCACTGTCACATCACAGCAAGAAGGTCACTGGTTCGAGCCCCGGCTGGGTTAGTTGGCATTTCTGTGTGGAGTTTGCATGTTCTCCCTGTGTTTGCATGGGTTTCCTCCGGGCGATGGTTTCCCCCACAGTCCAAAATTATGCACTATAAGGGAATTGGATGAAGTAAATTTGTTGTAGTGTATGAGTGTGTGTAAATTAGAGTGTATGTGTGTTTCCCAGTACTGGGTTGTGGCTGGAAGGGCATTCGCTACGTAAAACATATGCCAGAATAGTTGGCGGTGAGTTCCGCTGTGGCAACCTTTGATAAATAAGGGACTAAGCCGAAGGAAAATGAATGATTTCTTTTATCTTTGCCAGGATGACAGAAAATAATATTTTATAGGCATTTTTCAACATACTAGTATTCAGCTTTAAGTGCAATTTCTAGGGTTCACATTTAGATATTGCTTGATGTTATTAGCAGGTTTTGCATGCTGTAGGAGAGAAGCATGAGTCCGCCTGGTCAATTAGCATGTAAAGGGGTCCAAGATCAGGTAGGTCTCGAGAGCTCCCCATGGTAAAAGAGGAAAAAGAGGAGATGGGGTGGAAGATGGGATTCCTCCAAAACAAAAATAAGGCAGTAGGGTGAAATCAGTCCTATTTATAGTAGACTTGGATCAATCTGATTGAATTATTACTGATTACGGATGAAGCACTAGCCCCGATCAATCATATCACGTGCTCCTCTCGAAATTAGTTTGTAAAACTTCACTTAAAGGCTTAGGCAAGTTAAGGTAATTAGGCAATTCATTGTGTAAAGCCCTGCTCACACTGTGAGATTTCAGCCACGATTTTGTCATCTGAGACAAATTTGGGTAATTCTAAAAGATTCCTGAAATCCTATAGGCTAAAATCTGTAAGCTTTGATCGTTGGTTTGACGTGCTCACACACAGCCACTTAATGCCTGTTGCGATCAGATTTTCTCTTTGGTGAAAGTCTGGCATTGTCTGAAGATTTCAGACACTTCCTGCAGTGTGACAACAGCTGCGATGATCGCCAATCCAAAACCCAATACCGAATTTGATGACGCAACCCATGCGACAATTCAAATGACCGCAGGGAAATGTCGAAACTGTTGCGTTTTTTTTGCCGTGAGGAATAATTTAACACAGGATAGTGAAAGTGTCACAGGTGGATGACGTCAAGCTCAGGGGACATTTAGCGCACGTCTTCATTGTCGTTCAGTCTGACTTTATGACAGCTGATATTTTACAGTGTGACATGTGAGCTATGTTCGTGCAGTCTGACATGCTACAATCATTAACTATTAAAAAATAAGAAAGAAAAAATGTTATAGGAAATACTGTAAAAAAAATTCTTGCTCTCTTTGGGAAATATTTGGGGGAAAAAAGCAATTCACAGGAGAGCTAATAATTTTGATTTCAATTGTATTCATATATAAACAGAAAACACAGGAATACAGTTTATAGACTTCAGCCCAAAAATACAAAGATTAAATTTTTTTTGGTCATTTCACCCAACCCCATCTGAGTGGCAATACTGTTTACTGCTAAAAAGCTTCATAATACTTCTATAAATAGGCCAAAGTAGCACTGTAAGTTACTAAATAACAGGTCACGAGGAGCAAGAAAACTAAACACTAAAACAAAACCTAGTTTTACAGACCACAATCTGACTTCCTGTTAAATACACTTTAACATAACTCCATTAAAAGATGCCAGTGAGTAATAAAATACAAATTTACACCAGCTCTTAGTCTCTCTTGAACACAATCATCTAAGATGGTCTGTACAGTCCTTCTCTCCTGTGGTTAAAGCTTCCACTTCGGAAAAAAAATTGGTTGAAAAGAGATCCGGTTTTATTTGCACTAGATCATATCTCAGAAATGTGCCATGAAAGGTAAAGAAGCACTTTAATGTATGAACACCGTGCTAAAGAAGCAAAATGAGAGTTTAAAAAAAGAAGAATAAAGGTAAATACCCTGCTCACAATATCATTCATACCTTTTTGAGGCTGTATCCGGCATGGAAAATGATGGGAGGTAGCAGGATATTGAAGAAGACCTCTGGGTCAAAGGTGAGCTGTAAAAAAAAAAAGGATAATTAATTGTTAGAAAATGTAAATAAATAGTAAAAAAATAAAGAAATAAAAATAGACACTACAAGTGGCTGGGCCGATTAAAAATGATATACGGAATCGTAAGATTTTTTTTTACTAGACCTTTTTTTTTTACTCTATAATGATCCAAAAGCCAATCACACAGCAGAAATGTGCAAAAATGAGAATCCAAAAGTGTGTTGATATTAGAGATGTACCGAAATTTCAGCCACCGAAACTTTATCGATCAAAAATGTGTTATCTCGTTTGATGGACCCTCTAATTTTTCTGGCTTCAGTCATTACTGGTATACTCTTTTAAATCTGGAGGCATTAAGAACTTATATCAAAGTATATATCGTTACTGTTCGATAGGGAAAATAATTATAAAGAATGCATTTTCGGCATATTGCCCAGACCAACAACTACCTTGATGTTGAAATAGTAAATCATGCAGTGATGTGTTTTCTACTGAAACCAAGTTGAGGGATCATTTAATTCATAATCAGGACTGTGATGTGTCATTTTGGACATGTTATGATAAAGTGAATAATTCATATATAAATATTTGCTTAATGCTTTTTTATTTTTACTTTCTATGAGTATGTATGTATGTGTATGTATGGATGGATGTGTGTGTGAGTCCAGTAATTTAAGTCCCGTTAAACTGAATTCAACCTAAATTACTGGACCTCTTACTGCCTCTTTATTTTTCAATTTAGCTTTTTAACTAATTTCAGTATTCAATACCATCTTTATTTCAATTAACAAGAACTTTTTAAATATTTTTTGGGTTGTGCTGCACAGAGAACTGAAATTAAACCTCAAAATTAAAATTAAACCTCTGAATTTTGATGAGAAGTGTTTGAATAAGAGTGTTTGCTGACAAACCTTGCGCAACATGTCATTCTGCTCCACGCTGTGGATTTCTCGAAGGTTGATCTCCCCTTTGAGCGTGTATTCAAAGAACTTCCCGCTAACATTGAGAAGCACAGTGCTGACAGGACCCTCCTTCAGCGTGCAGCTCGGAGGACTTGTATTATGGTAGCTGGTGGAGGGAATGCCATACCTCAAAATAACACCCACCAACAGACCTGTCCAACACACAGAAGATAGACCAGTCACACAAACACCTTCAATTCTTGCACTTTGTGAAAAACGGCTTGCTGGATAGGAAACTGGTTTGGAAGCAACACATTTTTTTGCAGCGGCATTGAAATTACACCCTCTTCTCCTCAACACAAAGTGTGGGTAGATTTGTTTCTGTGTGATGACAGCGACTACAGATGAGAGCCTGCTGTGTCAAATCTGTTGGAGGGTATTTCCATACTAATGAATTGCCAGAGGAAGTCAACAGCACAAACAGCATGGGCTACAAAAACAAGAACTGAGGCAAAAACCACCACACCGCAAAAAAAAAAAAAAAAATCCTTAAAAATCCAAAATAAACTTCTTTAAATCAACGCTAGATCTTGACAGCTCTCATTTGGTGAAGAAACTTTTCACATTTCAGTTGTGGATTGAAAATATAGTCAAATCTGGTACATTCAGCCTACTCTGCACACACCATGATTAAATGTCACCAGAACATAACCTTTAGCTGTACATTACCCCATCAATAGGAATGTAGTCTTGAAGGGACATTTTTATAATTCACTGTATGTCTTTAAGGGTACTGACCTGACCCAGTCACAATCCATTGTACCACACAGACACATTGGTGCATATTTACTGACAGTACAGGGTTCCTGCAATTTAACTGACCGAAATTAATTTATATTCTGTAATTCAGAAATCTTTGAATGTATATTGTGAGTGTATGTTGTAATAACAATATGAGGCCCTCTTTATACCTAGCATTAAGCTGAAGCAAGTTATTCATTCCAAATCTGTGATTTCTGAAATGTCACTATAAACTCATTTAAGCTCCTCAATGAGGAGCTGATTGTCCATATGTATAAATAAAACATTATATGTATACATATAAATGTATTGCTTTAAAGGGCACCTATGATGCAAAATCAACTTTTGGACGCTGTTTGAACAGAACTGTGTGCAGGTATAGTGTGTCCACTGTCATATTGTGATATAAAGAAAACTATTTAATTTCCCGATGTTAAAACTGAATCCAAATCCCATTTATTTTGAGGCCCACCACAACGTGACAATGGCTTTCCCCAAACTGTTTTCTTTTAACATGTCTCCTTGGTAACTCTTAAAAACATGTCCACAAAACAGGATTTGCAAAGAAACTAGGATCAAAAAGTCTTTTCCATTTCTTCGTGATCAACTGCAATTGAAGAATGAGTTTCACAATTTTAAAACGTTTTAAAACTGTGTGTTTGTAATAAAGCAGAGACAGTAAAATCGCTATGGAATTTATAACCGATGGACTCACCACAGCTGCAAAGTTTCAGTACAACAATATACGAGAGCAAAAAGGTGCAAAGTTAAACGTGTGTGTGCGTGCATGCATGCGCGTGTGTTTGTGTGTTTGAGTGTGTGTGTGTGTGTGTGTGTGTGTGTGTGTGTGTGCGTGCGTGCATGTACTGTGAACTTTGTAACAGCATTTGTGTGGAACTCATCATTTCAGAACAGCTTGAATAAACTCCACTAGGGCTGCACGATATTGGAAAAATCTGGCATTGCCATATTTTGTTTTTCTGTTAATTATATACATGTTGTGATATACTTGGAAAAAACATTTGGTTACACTTTATTCTAAGGTTCAGTTCCTGCTCTTAGCAAACAATTTTGACCTTTCTTCAATAAACTCCTAATTTGCTCCATATTAATAGTTAATAAGTTTGTTTAGGTATTGGGTAGGATTAGGGATAAAGAATAAGATCATACAGAATGTGCTTCATAAGTAGTAATAAGCAGGCAACATCTCAATAACATGCATACTAATAAGCAACTAGTTGATAGTTAATTTGTCCCTAAAGCGTTACCGAATGTCTTGATTTTAATTGACTAAGATGACTCTGTAGGGGAGTGAATCATGTTATAAACAAACCACAAGCATAGATAAACGCAACAAAGCAAAGATAAAAGTGAAATAATGATGTGAAATAAAACATTTTTGTATATGTAAATGCAAAAATTAGTGCAGTCAGCTCAACATTGCATATCTTGGCAAAGTGACTATTGTGGATACACACATTGCGATATTGATGCCGAAACGATATACTGTTCAGCCCTAAACTTCACCACAATTACATCAAATATACTTACTTGGAATTTTTGACTAATAAAGTGCACCTCTGCTTCATCAGTGCCTGTCTCTGTCGCTGATTGCGGATTATCTGACGTTAATGCATGAAAAGCAGACACACCAGTGGGAACGGTGGGTGGGGAGAACTAGCTCATTTGCTTTTAAAGGCATGGCTACAAAAACTGCTACACAGTGCTCTGAGCCAAAAATGGGCATGTTCTGCATTGTAATAAATAATCTGATGGGTATTTTAAGCAGAAACATTACAGACATATAGGCCTGTCACAATAATCAATATATTGACTTATCGTACAATACATGAACATGACCTCAATAATTTTGGGTGATGCAATATATCGCCAATACATAAAAACCAATTCTTGCAACGTTTTAGCTGATTGCACAACCTCTCTATCTCTATTGGAGGTGTCAGTGTCTGTATAGTTAAAAAAACACTGTAGTATTTACTATATATGACTAAAATATATTTTGATGTGGGTGTCTGACAACTGAAAATAGATCTGGAAGTAGGTATCGCAGCCTCTGTTACTTTTTACCTTGCATTATTTTTTGTTAACATTTATTATTATTTGTTTAGGATATGCATTTTCACATTTTGAGTCTAATGCCTCATCATTAAATTATTAAAATGAATAAATTAAATATTCTTAAGAACAAAATATAATGTGTTCTTTTGAAGAGTGTACTTGCGTTATGATGCTATAATATTGCCATTCTGTCATTATATAATGAGTGTCCTAAAATGACAATAATATTGTTTATCGTGATATATTTTGGTGCAATATATCGTACAACAAAAAATAGATATCGTGACAGGCCTACAGACATATTTTGGAGACACCAATGGCTTGTCTTTCAACTTGTACAAAGGGAAAAATAGTCTTATAATAACAAAGCTTATTAGCACAAATTTACCATTTTTGTTTCCTTTTAATCTGTTATTTAGATAAAAGGTTACATAAAATAAATCTCCTGTTCAGAACAACCCTATCTGGCTGAATGTCAGGATGACATAATTTTCCTGTGGATTCAGAGATAAGTGTGTGCTGCATGTGTGAGCATGTGTTGTGTAGACTGGAGAGAGTACAAGCACAAACCAGCAGAACAGCGAAAGAATTCTTAAACATAACTATTAGACACTTTGCTGAAAGTCAAAAATACAAATGCAGCCACCGTGTGTGAAGCGAGGCTTAAATGAGCATGCGTGGAGTAATTGGGTTAGCATCACATTTAGAACCAGCCAAAGACAATGAGTGACCTCTGAGACCTCCCGTCCAATCAGAATCCAGCTAAAGCAGCTTATAGTGTTTGTCTTGCCCTGCGCTGTTGTTGAGTATGCCGCAGCACGTGACGTCAAAGCAAAACACAATTACAACACTTTACTGGGAGCATTTCCTATTCCTCCAGAGATGGTCGAGCAGAAAGCCCCTGATAGCCCGGTCTGAACACTGCCTCTGACATACAGTAGAAAAACTAAACATGCACAAGGAGACACAACTGTAGCAACACCATCTGTCTATGCAGACTGTGAGCAGGTGTCTCCATTGTCTGGGCCAAAGCATACTAGCCTTGATTTTCACATAAAAATAAAAAACACCTTGCGCAGAACAGGTTCAATGCAACAGACGGCATTGTATTTGAAAGCAATTCATCAAATAAAAGGGAGGACAATTATTAAGAAGTGCAAACTATCAAAGCTAATTACACATTCAAGAAAGCTCTGACAGGGCGTTTGAAGGATTATAAAAGATGGGACAATTGAAATAAAGTTATAAGGCATTTATAATCAAATCAAAGATGATGGTAAAGCATTTTTTTTACTATAAACATTAGGACTGCACAATATAAAAAAATATATGTATATATATATTGCAATATTTTTATTTTCTGCAATATATATTGTATTATGAATACAATTACACCAGAGGGCTTGAATAGGTCTATTTGGAAAGAATTCATTCATTTAGATTGATTGGGGTGATTTTGTAAGAGAGCGACTCGTGTATAAAAATATTAAAGAAATTGCAAGCGAAAAGAATTACAATAGATCAACAAAAAAGTCAAATAAACAGTGCCTTATGGATTTCTAGTATATTGGAGATACTACATCCAAGAATTCAGATACAAAAAGTGAATGATGAAATGTAAATTGACACTGTATTGCCTTCATTGTATTAATTCAGAAAAAGAATTCTTCATTAAAAATAAAAATGTACTTTTATGTGCCTGAATGCTTTAAACTCTCTTAAATTCCTTTAAAACACATGCAAATAATAAAGTTTCACTCTGTAGTGGTTATACTTTGCAATGACCCCACAAATATTATGTATTTTTAGTTGTTGTCCTGATTATTTCAGGATTTATTCTATTATTCCAACTCAACACTGCATATCCTGCAATGTGACTACTGCAGACACACATTGCAATATCGATGCTGAAACGATATATTGTGCAGTCCTTATATACATAACACCTTTGCCTTGCGTCACAGGTTGTCATTGCTCAAAAATGAACTAATGTGAATATAATATAATAATGGGTGAACTTCACCTCAGTAAAGCAGGCTAGGCAGAATAGTGCTATTTACTTTTGTTTTGTTGTTAGACTAAATAAATATCTACATTATTGATGCTGCAAAAGGAACCTTATGAAACTGAAAATAGTCACGTTAATCTTTCGGCAGAAGATTTCGGTGGCTGAACGACACTCCTGTGCATATAACCCATTCGTAAAACAACACAATCTACAACAGCTTTGTGTAACTAAAATAGTTTTAAAACATAACATTAACCTGTCCAAATGAAATACTTCAGCCATGGTGACATCCTTCCTCCAGCATGCAAAAGTAACTCCAATATTTATTAAGGATTTCAAAAAAGTTTATATTCAGCATTTGTTTTTACTGTCACTAAATCTCTCGTGTGCATGTGAACGCAGCACACGTGCAAAGGATGGATCTGCATGAATGGCTGCAGATGTTCAAATCTATTTGTTGACAGACAGTTTGGGCTACTTATCAGAATTATGGAAATTGTCACCCTAACAAATTTTAATTGGATCGACATTAGATGGATTTTTGTTTTTGGTCTTACCCAGAATATAAAAATACATTTAAATATATTTCGATCATTTACTTTAATCTTTCCCAGAGATGGGTTGTGGCTGGAAGGGCATCCGCTGCGTAAAACAAATGCTGGATAAGTTGGCGGTTCATTCCGCTGTGGCGACCCCGGATTAATAAAGGGACTAAGCCGAAAAGAAAATGAATGAATGAATTTACTTTAATCGTTAAAATTGGAATTAGGTATGGGCCGGTATAAGATTCTGACGGTATGATAACCTTGGATAAAAATATCAGGGTTTCACGGTATGCTGGTATTGTGATTACTGCTCTAAAATATATTCTTTTTAAATGTCTGGCTAAAAAACAAAACCTTTTTCCCCCTTTGAACACAATATATTGTATTTTAAGAAACATTTAAAGTATTTTGGGGCAGTAAACATGTCAGGCCAAATAATTCAAGTGAATCATTGACTTTCGCCATCTTCATTTGTTTAAAAAACACTGATGTCTTTATAATTTACACCTAAAAAAAAATGTAAATAAAAAAATCTTACTCGTACCTTAGGAACAGTATAGCAGAAAGTTTTGGCGGTATGAAAACCTTGACTTTTCCAAACCGCGGTATACCTTGAAAACGGTTATCGTCCCATGCCTAATTGGAATGTGAAGAGACTTTCAACCAGCACAACCAAAAATGTTGCTAAAGACAATCACCTACAGCACCTTTGGAAGAAAAAAAAAAGTTCCCTCAAAACTCTGAAATACATACAGAGCTCCAGCAGAGGATGACCCATGAGCTTCACTGTAGGCGTACTATTAATTGGAAGTCCCCCAAAACTTTTTGTAAAAAGCTGTTATTTAATCAGAAGTACACCAGCTGCACATAAGGGTCTCATGCTGTCCAGTATGTCACATAAATAAGTTAAGACACCTGGCCCCGGGTCACCAATTTAATCTATCTACAGCCCAAGTTTTCCTGTCAATGTGAAACCAAACGAAACAAAGAACTCTTTATGTCTGAATTAACACAAAGCAAAAGTAAAACAAGAATAGCTGACTGACATCAAATAAGTGGTTCAAGGGGATGAAATAAGACCTATCTATTAAGTGGCATCTGACTGAAGAATTAAATTAGAAAGATCTGAGAATTGTAATCCATTTTTCTGCCTATACATGCAACAGAGTTAGAATCCTCCTGCTTATTAAATCACCCTGGCCTAAGAAAAATGTAACCAAATCAGACAAACTGATCCCACCATTTAAAGGCAGCATAAATCTTACAATTGAAAACAAAATAGGCCAGTAGGTAAATGATATTTAACCGATGTAATTGTAGAGCATCCACTAAGGTCAGATCTATTATTTTCATTAAAGAAAGGCTTGTGAAAACAGAGGCGTTTGCTGACCTTGCTCAAGGCCTTTCAATTTTCACACATCTTAATGAAGTAGTCCCCAAAAAAGGCTGGTCATCCATACAAAACACAAACGCAGGACAGGTTAACGTGGAGGATGAGCATTCGGTCAACACAGAAGTCAGACAGCAACTTTAATTTCTTTGGATCTGATGAGAAACATTATGTTCCATTGAGGGAGTGTCATGGTTTGGGGCATGTTTTCTGCAGCAAGAGTCGTGCCTCTTATACAGCCACATGGCAGAGCGAATGCAAATTTTTATCAGAAGATCCTTCGGCAACAGAATGAAAGAAGAGTGGAGAAAGATCACACTAGAGCAGTGTGAGAGACTGTGGCTCAGTGGTTAGCACTGTTACCTCACAGCAAGAAGGTCACTGGTTGATGAATGAATGAATGAATGAATGAATGAATGAAAGATTGCATTACTAAACTTAAAGTGTTACTAAAACTATTACTAAAATGTAATAGTTTATAAATTGCTCTCCGGTTTTAATATTCACTGTAAGCTGAAGTAAAATGAATAATCATACATCCTTCATTGACTCACGATCTCTATGACAGATGTCTAGTATAGGCTTTTTTTTTAGTATAACTTAAATTCTATTCTATTCTGCATACCAAAAGCCATCATATTACTTCAAAATGAATGGTCTTAATACAGATACCAATTCACATTAACTAATTTAAGCCAATTTGTTCATCATTTTTGAAGCTTAAAACTGTTGCTATTAATGGGGTATATGTGGGTATATATCTTTTTACTATAAAACTGCCATGTTTGAGGTCTGATCAGTGATCTTTGCTGCTGGATAGATATACAATATAAAGTGGGTCTCAGACCAGACAAGAAGTACTGAATTGAATTGCATTTCCGCTGGCATGTATTTAAAATGTGTAGTAATGGGAGTTTTTTTTTACCTCAGTATTTTCAATGGAGTTTCTGCATTCGCCTGCTGATCCTGACAACGCTAGCAATTACATGGTCTTTCCTCTCGTTTTGCGCTCAAACAATTATATGAACGCTTAAGTCTATTTAACTGAATGCATTTTAATTACATTACAACATCAATGCTGTAAAAAGAACCTCATGAAATTTAAAATAATCACATTAAGCTCTCACCGAAAGTTTACCATTGGCTGAAAAACACTAGCTGTGCATATAACCCATTGCACAATGAACAAACCAGAGCTGCCTTTCCCAAAATATCAACTTAGACTTAAGATGCAGTCCTCTACAATTAATCAGAAATTCCCATTTTGTGCTGCACAGAATAAAAACATGAGCAACATGTTTATGGTGAGGAATGCAATTTTTTAGACCTTACAATCTGTTTGCTGACTCTTGACCCAGAAGGCATGACATGTCTCTGTAGATTGTTCAAACCTGAAATACAAAAGCTGTCACAGCACTCAAAGCTAGAATGAGGAACTGACAACGTGGAGTTCTGACAGAAACAAATAAAGAAATGAAACCAAGGCGTATGAGAGACCCCTAAAAAAACTGTTTACACAAATCATTATGTAATATCAAGAAACATTGGCAAATACATCTGTCGTCTTGTACCAGCTACGTTGATTTTTTTAAAAGTCACCCTGCAAAACCATAAGCAACGCAATAACACTCCAACACCACATTGAAATATGATGATGTTCGGTCCACGGGGTTTGTATTAGCACTCGTTCAAGCTAGCGAGCTACATAGGCTCATTCATATCAGGCTTAGCTAAGATTTAACCAGGCGGCTGTGTCTCAAAACCTAACAAGCTGCCTATCTAGAAAGAAAATGCGCAAAAATGTGCGACTAAAAAAATATTCACCCCTCATGACTCGATACTATTTCCGCAAGAAAAAGAAACGCTGTCACGCTCGAAGACTCGCTCGGTTTTAAAACACAGACGATGTCTAACGTCTTTCGCAGTGTTAGAAAGACGGATTTCTCACCGTATATCATAGCCAGTCCGGTTTCGTGCAGGAAGCGCACTCTTCTGTGTTTGAAGAGCCATATTGTGAGTATAGTGAGTGTCAAAAGCAAAATGAATGTGAGTAAATTCACGCTGTCCTGCCTGTGACTTTCCTCTGCTTCTTTCTCCGTGGCAAGTTCTTCTATGCCGCCGTCGTCTGCACTTATCCGATAACACTGGCTTAAAATGAACACGAAGAGAGGAAACAGCGAGCTGTGATTCGGTAAATATAACGTCCATGGCTTTGGTGCTTTGGCCGCCTCCATGGTGCAGGATGCTGGCGGCGGGTTTCCTCACTCACTGCTTCAGCTGCGTCAGGTACAGTCAGAGGCAATAATGGGCATCACAGCAGATCGCTGGCAGGCTCTTAAAGACACACGCACACCAATTCACTGATGCTGGTACTTTCCACCGAATATCACCAGACTATACTAAATTAGGACCTTAAACTACTTGGTTTTACTACTTTTCTGATCTTAAAAAGAGGTGTTTATTCGAAAGAAAATCTACTTCCGGTTGAAGAAGCTTTTAGTTTCAAATGGTTTGCAACACTTTCTGCTGAGCACAAAAGAAGATACTTTGTAGAATGTTGGTAAACAAAGTGTCCCTACTAACTTCCATAGTGGAAAAATACTATGGAATCAATAGAGAGCAGGTTTGTTACTGTATGTTCATCAGAGAAGATACTAATAATAAAAGATTGTACTATATAAATGTTCATGGGTGACACGGTGGCTCAGTAGTTAGCACTGTCGCCTCACAGCAAGAAGGTCCCTGGCTCAAGTCCCGGCTGGGTCAGTTGGCATTTCTGTGTGAAGTTTGCACGTTCTCCTCATGGTTGTGTGGGTTTCCCCCACAGACCAAACACATACAGTGTAGGTGAGCTGAATAAACTACATTTACCAAAGTGTATATGTTTGAATGAGTGTGTTTGGATGTTTCCCAGTACTAATTTGCAGCTGGAAGGCAATCTATTGTGTAAAACATATGCTGGATAAGATGGCAGTTCATTCTGCTGTGGCAACCCCTGATGTATAAAGGGACCAAACCGAAGGAAATTGAATGTTTATACAGATTTGGAAAAAGTGAAGCGTTAGTAAATGAGAGCAGAATTAAAGATTTGGGTTAATTATCCTTCTTATCTATATGACGCTCTTATGTGAATTTTACGCAATGCAATCTATTTACTCATGCATTACTTATAGGTTACTTTTGGCTTTTGTAAGTTTTCCTTTCATTAAGAGTCTGAATTAACAATATGAGATTAAAGAATGGAAAATGTAAACATGAAAAAGATTTTGATGATAATAAATCAATTATTAAATCTACTGCCATTGTGTCAATAAAAGTCATCTAATTCTTTAAGTGTGTCGACATATAGTGCTGTGGCTATTTCCAGGTCGAGGTGCTTTGCCAATTCTTCTGCTCTCACTGCTCCCACGTTCCCGTCTACACTCTCCACTGTTGTCCAATAAAGATAAAAACCCAATTAAATATTATATAAAAATGTATACATTGTAGAATATAATCAGATTACAGGTATATAATATGTTACATTACATAAGTACATTTACTACCCAGATTAGGTTATAAGTATTCTCAAATAGAATATCCTTACAACTTAAATTATATAATATGATTACAGAATCCAGATTACATGTGGGCTAAGCTGCTATACTGCTTTTTAAACAGTGTGGTGCATTATGATGTCAAAAACTGGAAGAATAATTAATTGTGGGTTTCCTCAAAATAACCCAGTGGTGTTTTTCAAGAGGGGGGTTTTAATTTAACATGTGGTAAACATAAAATGACAAATTTGCTCAACAAGGCAAATTAGACACATCCATTTTATGTCGAAAAAGGAAACTGGTTTGTTTCGAAAAATTCTGAACCCTCCAATGTTACTGACCTTCAGGTTTAGCTGTCACTGTGATTTAAACAAACAGGAATTTTAGATTTCCTTTTTGCTCTTCTGCATGCTTCCTGAAAAACAGGGTAATACTGTTTTATTGTTCAAAGTACATGTTTAAAACGATTAGTGTAGAAATGGCCATAAATATATATATATATATATATATATAGATTTATAAATACTATAAATACCTGCAAATATATTAGATTTATTCTAAGCTTATGCAAAGTGTTCGTAAGCAGTCAGGTCTGAATCTACAGTCTTTTGGCACTTTCTAAAAAACTTAACTTTGCTAAATTATATTAAATTTCAGATAACCTGTCCAACCACACAGATGCATACATGTAGACTTGATGCTGGAGAGCATCTTTGCTACTTGTTTTACCGCATAAACAACAAAGCAAAAGTTGAAGAGCTAAGTGCAGTCAAGTTTCCTGCATGATATAAATTTAATTTAGATGTAAGTAATGAGTCAAAGGCACCAAGTCTTTAAAAATAAATGTCTTATTTTGAGGAATGCACATAAGGCAGTGCAACCATTTCCTTAGTGCTCATACCTTGGGTGATAACCTGAAACATGTTTTAACTTTAATGTTAATATTTTAGTTTAATGTTTTTAGCAATTTCAGAGGAATCGTTTTTTTTTCATTATAGGTTGATTGTTTCAAATGCAGAAAAGGAAATGACAAGTTTTTAGTTTCTTTAAAACATCAAAATCTTTCACATACATATTATAGCTAGCTACATTGTTTGATTGTAATGAGTGTCTGTAATTATACGATAAATATATACTATAATTACTGCCAAGATTAAATAAAGATGCGTCTTTGTGTGTGTTTGTCCTAAACCAAACATATGATCACACCATTCATTCATTCATTTTCCTTCGGCTTAGTCCCTTTATTCATTAGGGGTCGCCACAGTGGAATTAACCGCCAACTTATCCAGCGTATGTTTTACACAGCGGATGCCCTACCAACTGCAACCCAGTACTGGGAAACATCCATACACACTCATTAACACACACTATGGTCAATTTAGTTTATTCAGTTCACCTATAGCACATGTCTTTGGACTTTGGGGGAAACCGGAGCACCGAGGGAGAACCTGCAAACTCCACACAGAAATGAATTTTGCACTCCTAAAATATTATTCCTAAATATTCATTCATTCATTTTCTTTTCAGCTTAGTCCCTTTATTAATCTGGGGTCGCCACAGCGGAATTAACCGCCAACTTATCCAGCATTTGTTTTACGCAGCGGATGCCCTTCCAGCCACAACCCATCTCTGGGAAACACATCCACACATTGTCATTCACACACATACACTACGGACAATTTAGCTTACCCAATTCACCTGTACCGCATGTCTTTGGACTGTGGGGGAAACCGGAGCACCCGGAGGAAACCCACGCAACCACGGGGAGAACATGCAAACTCCACACAGAAATGCCAACTGGCCCAGCCGGGGATCGAACCAGCGACCTTCTTGCTGTGAGGCGAACGTGCTAACCACTCGGCCACCGTGGCGCCCTTCCTAAAAATTATCATATCAAAAATTATATATTTTGTTTTCACTTCAAAATATTAACTATCTTGCACAAACTATCTAAAATATTAACTATCTTGCACATCTTGCAGGCAGCTGTATTCGTTTGTGCAAGATAGTTAATATTTTAAAGTGAAAAAAAAAAAAAAAAAAAAAAAAATAATAATTTTTATATATATATAAATATATATATAGATTATGTACAAATATTATTATTATCTAAATATTGTAGACATAATATAAAGAGGTAATTTGTAAAATAAAATAATAATAGTATTAATGAATATTAATAAAGTATTAATAAAAGGTTTATTGTTTTATAAAGCGATCCAATTGCAGTAATAGTCCATTATAACTGTATTTTATTATTGCATGCATTATTATTATTATACACACAAGTTTACAAAATGCACAAATAAAATGTTTTATTTATTTATTTGTTTACTCATTTATGTTTGTATTTAATGAAATAGTAACACCCCCACCCTCTTCTCTGATAGATTTCGCAGATAAGGCTCAGCTTTGATTCGCTGTTACCCTAGTAACGCTGTCCGCTGTAACGATTGGCTGGCTCCAGGGTCAAGGAAACGGGAAGCGCACAGGTTGCGTGTTCTTGATTACTTTCTGGGGAGGAGAAGAAGCCAGAGCGCGACTGCGGCTGATCGAGACTTTCAGAAACGCCTGGCATTCACAACCGGAGGGGCGTGCTGACAAATAGCACAACTCGTCGTCCATAAATGGGGTGCTTCTTCTCCAAAAAATCGAGGAGGAAATCTCCTAATAAAGACTCTGCTTTGCCCACCGGGGACGAGAACGCTACGGGCAATGACCTCGCCGAAACCAACAACACTGCGCTGGGCAGCAACAGCAACCAGGAGGCTCCAAAGCAATACAGTTGGGACAAACGAGAAAAGGTACGCCGCAGACATTTTAAACGTGTTTTGTTTTCTTCGGACATATCGCATACCTGCATTAAGAATGAAATAGCTATTGTCATATGCGTTAGCACAGTTCGCCTTGTTGAGACCAATTTTCTGCTGTTCACTACATGCGTAATCAAGCTAGCGAGGGGTTTGGTTCTTCTTCTTCAGTGTTTGTGGATTTTATCACACTTGCTTTCGATTGACCACCAATACGGGAATCTCTCTGCGATTATAGGTTTTCTAATGCTATGGTAAATTATAGACCGAGCTTATTATCGGCTTAAAGTCAGGCACGTAACTTGTTTGCCTGGCGCTTGCCCAGATAGCGCAGTGTTGGGGATTAGCACATAAGTGGTGTCGCCATCAACATGTATGACAGTATATCAGGGAGGAAGGGAGGGTGGGAGTGTCTGATTGTCTGTCCCTTGAAACCACAGAACCATTACCAAACTTTAAGAGCTTTCAAATGTCCGGAAGTGCGAATCTATTACGTGTTAATATTGCCCTGGTCGATGCACTCAAGTCAGATGAATGAAAGGCAGTAAATGCACGAGACGAGTTTGTCAGTTTTTAATAATGTCTGTCAATGGATTTGATGGATTAGGCCAGTAGTTCTCAAGCAGTGGTGAGTGGACAGTAGAGGGCCTCGACAAAGTCCGATTTCTAATTTAAGATATTCATTTAATAGGAATAATACGTGTTTACTATATGTTTAATTTGCAGTAGCTAAATTAAAATGAGAATGAGTATATAATACCCCTGTACCTCTGTGAGTTTCCTGTGGCTTGTAATTTATGTGGTTAAAATTGAAATGAATTCACCATGTGCATGACGTACATCCTGTTATAAATTATCAATCCACGATCATGAATTATCAATCATATGGTTCAGATACTAAATTACACGGTAGATTTTCAGTGTCTGTTTTTATTACTGACATCTGAAATTGACGGACTGAATATTTGAAGGCAGAATGTTCTGGAAAGACTGCTTCGGCATGCTGCTGCAAACTCCGTACTATTTTTTTAACACATGATTTTGTTTGAAATAATGTCACACCAATCCATTCTTTGATTTATAGAAGTATAGTGGGGTCTTCATGTAATTTTTTTTATTAAATTTAGTCCACTTAAATAAAGTTCCTCCACAATCAAAAACACATTCAGCAAAGGACTGCATAGAACCAACACCCACCCTATATTTTTTTCTTCTTCTTCTTTTTCTTCTTCTTTTAAAATAGTTCTTTAATCTCAAATGTCACAATACTAAAGATAAGATCTGTTGCTGTTTCAGTTTGAACAAGACTACAGCCGGAACAAGCACATTAAATGTTATACTGTATGTACATATCTAGTCTGGTAACCTAAATATCGCAGATCATAGTTATATAGGCATAGTTTGATCCCTGGTTGGATGGGACAATCTGTAAGCTCAAAAGTGCTATTTAGCAGGAAAGTTGGTATAGCATTCACCGACCCAAATCAAGAGCTCTTACACTTGTTGGTCCCTAGATGCAGCACAGATCGGCTTTTTTGATCTGTATTTGCCAGACAAAAACTGATTCGCAGAGCACCTTAAAAAGATGATTTGATGTAGCCTATCAAAATAACTCTTTTAAGGCTGATATGTGAGTTTTCTGAAAAAAATGATAGTTATTTAATATGTTTATTTGAAAATGTATTTTAAAAAAGAGTTTATATGTTTTGCGTATTCAATACATTAAGCTTTATTTAGTAGTATATGAAGTGTAGTTCATGCTCAAAAAGGAAATCCACGCATTCTTACAAATCGCCAACAGTATCAGCATATCAATATATAACATACACAGTCAACTCTAAACATGTAATCCTATGAGAGCTAAACAAACATACAAATAAATGTTTCTCCAATATATTTTGTATTTTAACATGATTTTAAAATGATGTATGGACAATCCATTCATTCATTCATTCATTTTCTTTTCGGCTTAGTCCCTTTATTAATCCGGGGTCGCCACAGCGGAATGAACCGCCAACTTATCCGGCATTTTGTTTTACGCAGCGGATGCCCTTCCAGCCACAACCCATCTCTGGGAAACACATCCATACATTCTCATTCGCACACATACACTATGGACAATTTAGCTTACCCAATTCACCTGTACCGCATGTCTTTGGACTGTGGGGGAAACCGGAGCACCCGGAGGAAACCCCCGCAACCACGGGGAGAACATGCAAACTCCACACAGAAATGCCAACTGGCCCAACCGGGACCTGCCCCAACCGGGGATCGAACCAGCGACCTTCTTGCTGTGAGGCGAACGTGCTACTCACGCGCCACCGTGGCGCCCATGGACAATCCAGTAAACCTTAAATGCTTCAGTCCAGTAAATGTTCATTTGAAAATATTAATAACAGTAAAACAGGACAGATGTACCCTGACCTGGTGATAGGGCTGCGCGGTATTGGTAAAATCTAACATTGCGATATTTTGTTATTCTGCGATATATATATTGCGATATGAATACAATTCCACCAGATTACTTGAATATCTCTATTTGGAAAGAATTTTTGTAGATTGATTGGGTTGATTCTGCCAGACTGCATCTGCATAAAATCTAATAAACAATCTATAAATACAATAAAGAAAATTATACATCTGATATGAACAGTGTTTTATCGTTTTCCCAGTCTAACAGTATTCTTGCACAGTAATTGAGTAATAAAAATAAAAATAATTCAATAAAATGAATCGTTATTAAAGTTACAAATGGTAATATTTCTTACACCTGAGTGCTTTTAAAATTGCATATCCTGCGACGTACATCAACATTGCATATCCTGCGACGTGACTATTGCAAATGATCACATTGCGATATTGATGCTGAAACGACGGCTGTTCCTCAGCAATCTTGTGTCCTTGTGTTCTCGTTTAACATTATCATCAACCTCCAAAGTTCAGTTCCAAAACTCAAGAATGTCGGCACGTTCTCGGTTGCGAGGATGCACCGATGCAGACTTGACCACCGAACGTGGTCTAGAAGTCCCAGAAGTCATTGCGACTGAATAAAGGAGGTTATTACATAGAGGTTATCATTTTATATACATTTATTAGTTTAGTAATAAACTTATTTGTCTCAGGAGTTTCCCTAAATGAGGCTGTGATAGTAAACATTACCATGAAAATTTTGATGAAGGCATAAACGCATTAAGGCTATTTATATGCTAAAATTCATATTAAAATCTGTTTTATTTGTATTCTGTAAAGTATATTTGTAAGGTTTTGTGCATGTTATACATATTGAAAAGGGAAAAAGCAATACATCGCTGGATGAATGCTATAATATTTAAATAATTTTCCGTTAAAAATGCCCGAAGGTCATGTGACCATCAGGAAGAACATAGTAGCAGCTCATTTCTCACAGGACGTGTTCTGTGTTCTTCCGGTCTCCTGAGTTCGTTCTTATGAGGTGACCTGGCAAGACTGGTCTTGCGTTCTTGTGAAGACCATTCTTTGCGTTCTTTGAATTGAGAAACAGTCGATATATCGTGCAGCTCTACCAGGTGGTGGAGATTTTTCAGATTAATTGGAAAGGACTTATGCTAAAAAGGAAAATCATTCATCTGTACTTTGTCAAGCCCCACTAACTAACAGAAAGTAATTTAGGAGTCTATACTAAGTATAACGGAACTATAAGTTAATAGGAAGCCAGAGAGCAACGATCAGTGATGATGGTTTTTACAGTTTTTTTAAGTTCTGCTTTCAGCAATACTGACATGTTTGTATTTACTTGCAGGTCGACCCCAAAGACTTTATGCTGACAGGCCTCAAGAATGAGACCGTGGGCCGGTTACCAGGCAAGCTCAATGGCCAGCAGTTTGTCATTCAGGACTGCGAAAACTGTAACATATTTGTGTTGGACCATTCAGCGACTATTACCATCGATGACTGTGTGAACTGCCGCATTATGCTGGGTCCAGTCAAAGGCAGCGTGTTCTTCAGAGACTGTAAAGACATCAAATGCGTGGTGGCCTGTCAGCAGTTCCGCACCAGAGACTGCAAGAAAATGGATGTCTTTTTGTGCTGTGCCACCCAGCCCATAATCGAGTCTTCTACAGGCATGAAGTTCGGCTGCTTCCAGTATTACTACCCTGAGCTGGCTTTCCACTTTAAAGATGCAGGTCTCAGCATCTTTAACAACAACTGGAGCAATATTCATGACTTCACACCTGTCTCTGGAGAGACCAACTGGAGTCTCCTGCCAGAGGATGCTGTTGTCCTGGACCATGTGCCTCTTCCAGATCCCGAGTCGGAGTTCAAGTCTGTGAGAATTGCTACTGAAGCGGGTCGGAGCATAGTGCCTCTGACTAAAGGAAGCCGGCGAACAGAGAGTGAAGAGTCTTGTCTGTTTGTGTTCTTCGCTGGAGACTACACCACTGCTAATGCCCGCAAACTCATCGATGAGGTTAGAACCTTTTTATGACCCTGGAACACCAAACCATAATGTGGACAATCCAAAATCAAACAAAAAAGTGCTTCAGGGGTAATTCAGGGGTCTGTGTTCTTTGGGTAAGGGATACATAAATATAAAAAGCCAAGTCCAAGGCATTTAAAAAAAAAGTGAATTAAAAAAAAAAACCTTTATTATTATGGCTATTCCATTAAAACTGGACTTATGCGTTTCAGCAAACACTTGCCTTCATCAGCGTTAAATTTTACATTTCATTAGTAGGTGTAGTTCTAATGGAATAGCCATGTTAATAAAGGCTTTTTAAATTATTCTTTTTTTCACTTTTTATTTTTATATAAGTGCCTTGGACTTATAATTGGACATAATTTTGCTGTTTGTCAAGATGTGGACAATATTTGACCAGATGGAACCATTTGAAATCAGGAATCTGAGATTTTGAGGTACCAATTGGTACAGACGTCAATTTCCCACTAACATTCAAATGCTGTCAAGCACGTTCTTAAACAGCGCTGACTGCCCATTGTATTGACGTGTAAGCACATACATGGACGCCGGAGCATTTCAAAGCTGCATTGATCAGTTCATCCACCAGCGGATCGCTCGAATGTCAGCTGATAGAGAGATCAGCTGATTGGCACGACTTTGAAATGCTGTAGTATCCTTGTATCTGTGAACAGTGGTGAAGAATGGTGAACTGATGACCTTCATGACCAATCACAGTCATTTCTGTTGAGCAATCAGCAGTGTTTAAGAACGTACTTAACAGGGCTCAAAAGATGATATTTTTGACAACCATTTTCTGAGTGAAAAATCGAAATATTGAGAAAATTGCCTTTAAAATTGTCCAAAATAAGGTCTTAGCAATGTATCTTTCTAATCAAAATATAAGTTTTGATATATTTCAAGAAATATGATCTTTACTTAATATCCTAATGGATTTTGTCACAAAAGAAAAAAACAATAATTTTGATCCACACGATTTAGTTTGGTCTTTTGCCAAAAATATACCTGTGCTACATAAGACCAGGGTCATATTTCATAGAATGAATGCTTTTGAACGGTCACTCATGTTTGCTACAGTGGGTGAGCTCAACATCATGTGCAGCATATTTGTTATTTCTGAAGTTTCTAAAGCTGGAAGTTAATCGCAATGATACAAAATTTCCCAATATGGCATTTCTAAAGAAAAGCCTTGTGCTTGCATCTTCAGTTTAACATCTAATAGAAACAATGTAGTCATAGCAAATTTTCCATGTACTTTGGGAAATGAAATCCGCTTTCTTCAGTAACTCCACCCTTATAAATAGAAAACAGGATGTATACCATTTCCACTTTGCTTACAATGTTAACATTAGTATTCTTATTTCTGCTGTGTGTCTGACTTATGAACGTTACGCTCAAAGATAGTTGTACTTGCATAAGTTAAGGAAGTTGTTGACTATCTGAAAATATCTAGGGTTCCTCTGTTGTCTGTTTTAATATACAGTATTGTTAACAAAAGCAGGATGGGCCAAACCGTGGAGGGATGCTCTAAGCTGTGCTTTGCAGTTATTAAAATGACTGAATGTGCATTGCTGGAAATGAATTGCTCTTTGGCTCCTTGCCACGAGTCCAATTGATATTTATAGTGCATTGCCTATTCTAAAGTTTATGATCAAATTTAAAAACAATGCAGAATGGAACTGAAATTATAACGATAAGTGTTGGAGTGTAGGAACTTGCAAATAAGTGCTCATTCTGATGTTAGTAATGGGTCTAGTGCCAAGTCAAGTTTTCTTTTTGCGAAAGAAAAACAAGTATCCTTGATCTAAGCATTATAGCATTTTATTGAAAAAATGTAAGGTGGAAATGTGGATTAGAACAGAAAAAAAGTGTTTTGGGTTTAAGAGCAACAAATATGATAAATTCATCTGAAAACTGAATCCAAGCATGCATTAAGTAGGTTAGTTCTACGTAATCTAGCTAAAAGTTCACAAACTTTTAGAAATCATCTAAAGATGATTAATGACAGGGAGTGACAGAAACTTACAGAGAATCAGCTGTCATCTGTTTGACCTTTTTGTCACCAGTTCCGTTTGAAAATCTGTCACTCTACTTCATTTCATTGGGCTGTGTGATGCTGACAAATCTCTATTTCTGTATTTTGTGATTCGAGTCACTCATTCTAAAATGCTAATTCATTTAGTCTGTGGTCAATTTCCTAAAAGCAACTTTGAATCTGTTATTGTGTTGGTCATTACGGAACTTATGGCCAGTCAAAGAGGATTTAAAACACTGTAATGTGGCTCTGAGAAGTAGAACTGCTTCTGCTTTGTTTGGAACTATTTCCAGAGAGCATTTTATTTCAAATGTGTCTTACTCTGTTAACTTGTTTGTGATTGCACTCACACACCAATAGTCTGCAAAGATGTGTGTTGGTTGTGTGACATTATTTAATTGGATAGCTAGAAATTATATGCTAGATAAAGCCTATTTGAATGAATTAAAGAAATTATAAAATAATTTATATATAATAAAGAGAAAAATAAAGAGAATCTAGGCTCGAAATGTAACCTTTGGTAAGAACATAAATAGATATTTAGCTGTTTTTGAAGCTGTGGTGTGCCTACTAGATTTTTGTGGTGGTGCACCCACATTGAGCTTTTGCCTACTATATGTGCTCTTGTGACCTTTTTTGTTATGAGTGGCAAACTCTGTGTCATATTGCAAATCATTAAAACAACAACTACATATTATTGTAGGCTATAAATATTGGACACCACAAAACCATTCATGCAGTTATCTTTTACTGTTATCAATAAAGTACACAAATCCTGGCATGTGCACCAAGGCTTATGCAACACAAGTAACCAAGTGAATTCTCAAAAATCTAATGCATTTAAGAAAATAAAAGTATTTTATTTTTTCTGTCCACCTCTACGCAGGCGACAGCTAAAGGCTTTGTCCTCATTCAGACTAAAGAGGTTTCTATGCGTCCTGAGGATGTGAACCGAGTGTTCCAGAATAATGCAGAGAGCCTGACTGAATGGATCACCAAAGGTACTGTAATGTATAGACCATTTCAATATGGTTATTCCATTGACCCATTGACATTTCCTGCTTGTTTTCAAACTATTTCATAACTGTAACAAGAGGCAATTCAATTATAACCTAATGTTAAAACAGCTGTCATAACATTATTTATCAATATGTGGCTCTTTTTTGACTCTCGCAAGCTGTAGAAATGACATGTAAAACAGGAAGTACTTTGGGACCATTGTTTTTGTTTACATCCCTCGAAATGCTCTATCGTGTTATAATACATGAAAGCATGGACAGCCTTTTGAGAAATTAATCTGATCCGTTTGTAAGTTATAGCCAGGGCCAGACGGAATCTGCGCGTGCAGAATTCCGCAGATTTCTAGCCCATCATTGATTCTGTATATTTACTTACGTAAATGTTTGTAAATTCATATTCATTTTAGTTTTTAAATTAATTTTAGTAATATTACTGACAAATATAAAAGTATTTATATGATTTATTTACAATATAGTTTGTAAAGTCATATTTTCTGTCTTTTAGTAGAGATTTTATATGATTGACTTGCTTTGTTTACCAAATAAAGTGGATCTAATTGAATATGCCTTGTAAACATTAAATAAAAGTTAATACTTTTTATTTCATATATTAAGGTTTTAGTTATGATACTCCCAAAATCATTCCGCATAAATCCGCAGATTTTTACCACAATTCTGCGCAGAAATAGCATAAAATGTCCGCAGATTCGTTCTGGTCCTAGTTATAGCACAATGTGTTATATGGTGTGTTCCCTTCAGGTCCAGTGGTAGCGCTCGAGCTGAATGGAGACGGTGTTGTGGAAGCGTGTCGATCCTTTGCCAATGAATTGTTCAACGGGACCAAGGTATGTATAAAAGAAAACATGTTTCTTATTTATTGAGGATGCCCTCTTAAAGTGTGCATTTTTCATGCTTTATTCTGTTTTCCTGCAGCTCTTTGTTTCTGAGAGCAAAAATACATCCTCGCGTGATGTTGACAACTTTTTCAACTTTGCTGACATGCAGATGGGCCTGTGAAACTGATGCAGAGGGTCAGCTCAATTTAATGTGGGTTCACTTTTTCTTGGTTTTGTCAGTTTTGATACAGTGAAATGGAATTACATTAATATGTGATGCCACTCATACCATTTAATGGGTTAAAAACCACTATTCATATTTTTTTTAAAGAAAATTGTTCTAGGGTGGATCTGACAGTTTGACATTTTCATATCGATTATATTGGCATATTGTCAGCTAGTTTATTTGGATCCAATCAAGAAGGCAAAGTGCCTTTAGTTAGAGAACTAGAACTAAAGTCTAATCAAACATTGCTGTGGACAATTTTATCACTTATGCTGAAAATAATGAATTTGATTATATAGATATTTATTGAATTAGATTTTTCCTAAATGTATAGCTGGAAATTGTTTTACTCTCTCTCGGTTGTATACAGTACGTCTCCATTACTTATTGTATAGTCATTTTGCTTGTGTACATTGGTTAGATGTAAAAACAAATATTGTTCAAATTTTGTCACATGCCTAAAAACATGAATTGTGTTGAATTAATTTTTTTTATATGACGGATATAAATGTATTTTATTTCTTTTGCAGTTAGCGTAGCTTTTTATTTGTATGTTTTTTTCAGTATTGTTTTGTTTTTCAATTGTAAACAAATAACATTTGTTTTTATTGTATAAGTTTTTACAGTCACATTGTTCTGAAAAGAATGTTAATGCTGAAACTGATAGGTTGAATGTACTACTAAACAGGAGCTTTAATCGTCTCCTTCACATTGTTTTATTTTTATAGGAACATTTTAGAGAGCACAACTTTCCTGTGAACAAAAACAATTTGTACATAAAAAAAAATGATATTCTTTCTTTTTTTTTTTAATTGTTCCTATTTGTACAAGACAGTTTTGTAGGGATTTAAGCTGTGATTTTGTCAATACAATCATACTGATCAAAAGTTGTCTCCTCATTATTTATTTATTTATTTATTAATCTACAAATAGACACAAAGCTAAACGTGAACGTATTACGACAAATACCAACTGGTAAATAGTTCTGTTAGTTGAGTACATATTTGCTTAGAGAAAGAGATGGTAAGAATAAAAGTGGTGTTGTGAAATGTGGTTCTGATGTTTGACAACAATGCTTTTAAAGTAAATCACTCTCTCTTTCTGTCAGGAAAAATTATTAAAATGTCATGTTTATTAAAAAAAAGGTTAAAAGTGGTTGTCTGTTTTGTTGAGCACAAAATTAAAGTATTTTGTTGAAACCAATAGTTTAATTCTGGTAGGACATATTAAATTGATGAAAAGTCAAAGTAAAGATGGTTCAGAAAAAAATTATTAATGTTTATTTTTTACCTTGCTGTTCATAAAAGAATCCTAAAAAATGCACAATATTAATCATTAGATCTGTTTTCTACTGTGCTAATAAAAGAAATGTTGTTGCATAAACTATATGTAGAATATATTTATTGTTAGTAAATTCCATGGAATGTTCTTGGAGCTTTATAGATTGCAAAATGAGTCAAAGCGAGATATCTCAAATGTTTCAAACCAATTTTGTGAACTACATGATATAAATATGGTTGAAATAAGGTTCCATTGTATTTAAATATGTATTCAAAAATATTTTTATTCTGAATATGACTGACAAGATTTTTGTGGTATAATTATTTTTATTTAAGTAAATGCCTTTCATGAAAAGTAACGTATTACACTTAATAATTGGATGCTTGAACACAACTGCTCATCTTTGACCCATATACTCTATATAATATCATAATAAATACAGATTTAGCTCAAATACTGCGACTTTAACAACATTAACTCCACCACAGTACTATAAGGGGACATACAGGGGACATTTAACTACCCCTGAAAAGAAATCTGCTTCCCCTCACTGGGCAGGCAGTGGGGCCGTGAACGGGGCAGGCTTTAGGACCCAGCGTTTGGGTAGTACAATAGAGCTGTTGTGTCGTGGTGAAGAGGGTGATTTCTGCTTTTGGGATATTGACAGTGGGACAGAAACGAGAAAAATAACGAAAACACCGGTATTTACCGCACCTCAGCGCTGCTGGCTTGAAGACAGCCTTGCGGAGTCTGTCGGCGCACGCAATCGTCTTGAAACACGGAATTTTTGGATGTGAGGTAAGGGTGCATCTCGAACAATACTGCTCGTGTCTTCACACAGGGCTCAGTGTGCCAGTTCTCCAGGCTGAGGGGCCTGCTGCCTCCTACCATTCCTCTCCAAGAAGCGTTTTACGTCCTCCTTAGGCAACTAGGACAGTATCGGTATCAGCGACATAATTATGTTTAGGTTAAACTTTGCGAACGCGCACTGAACGCGGTTATATACGCACAGGAAGTGGTATTATGTCAGCACAGAAGGGATTGTAGTGACTGGAGAGGGTTCGTCATGTAGGGCGGCTCGAGTTTGGCGCCAAGGCCGTCAGGAACCCTCGCGTGTTCAGCAATGGAGGACAGCAGCGGTTCATGCTCACACATGGGCACAGTGCTGCTGTGTTTGGGAGACAGCAGAGCACCTCTGTCTACCACTCGGTTCTTTATTTAGCTGTGTGAACTTACGGAGTTGATCTGTGCATTCAGCTCGAGCATATAACTCAACATTAGTTTGAAAAAATCAGTGGATATATTATGGATATATTTCTGCTCGTTGCATCATGCTTTAGGTTTACAAACAGGCGACGTGCTGTTTGACTTGCTTCTTTATTGTCCACAGTGTTAATAAAAGGGGAAGAGTTTTGCCCATTCGATCAAATGTGTGGCCAACTTTTGGTTCTGCATATGAATCTTGTAATGAAGCAACTTAGTTTTTAAAGCATCGAGTCTGTAACGTTCGGTAAAGTAGTCAAATGTGTGATTTAACTGATAAA
Source organism: Danio albolineatus (assembly GCA_903798035.1). NCBI lineage: Eukaryota > Metazoa > Chordata > Actinopteri > Cypriniformes > Danionidae > Danio > Danio albolineatus. The sequence continues at coordinate 7,132,949 of CAIGQQ010034734.1, read as the reverse complement.
GACGAGTATAAGAATGGAGTGCACTTGTAAAATATATTTATAGATGACAAAATAAGCATTAAACCTGAAGCGGTAAGCGCACAGTGCATTAGAAAGTTTGGAACGGAAGTGCAGTTGCTGGAATTCGGGAATGCCCTCCTTGAGCTTCCGTTCCCCCCACTGCTTCCCGCGAAATCTCTGACCGCAGGATTAATGTGTGCGCTGCTCGTCGAGACTTAGTTCAGCATTATAGAATTAACCTTAACGAGTTAACATGCTTATTATTAAATATGCAAATGTAATTAATGTTTTGAAAATATAAAGTATGCGTCGGTGGCGAGTTTGATTCAGTGAGTCAAATCTTTTGAATCATTTGTGTAAAGAATTGTTCAGAGACCCTTTCTATAGGTGCTATCATGAACAAGGTCCTTGAAAACAATAGAACATGCTTTTTACATTCATGCTGTGAAGTCTGTAGTTAGACTTTTAATCTTATTGTTAAGAAAACTGCAAACATGAATGAACAATACGACTGAATCTTATGAATCTTATCCTTCACTCCTCACTGTAGTTTCCCAGAAAACCTTTACATCTGTGGAATCTTTCCATTGCACAAAATGTTATTAGCTGTACAATATTTAACAGCACTTTTGTATATTGCAGTTTAATGATGATCTGTGCGTGATGAGTGAAATATTGGTGCTGTTTAACTCCTTTACACATAATTAGTGTTCTTCATGGGTGTAAGTTGCATGTGCACACTAGGCATGGGCTGGTATAAGTTTCTGATGGTATAATAATAACCCTGGATAAATATGTAATGGTATCATGGTATTGTGATTACTGCTCTAAAATAAGTTATTTTATGTCTGGGTAAAAAAAACACATTGAACACAATATATTTTATATTATGAAATATAATTAATAATATTTTGGATCAGTAAACATGTCAGGCTACAAAATTCAAATAAATTGTTGACCTCTCTCTGCATTCATTTCAAAAACACAGATATCTTTAAAACACATAAAAAATACATTTAAAAAACACATATTTTGAGAACTGCACAACAGAACATTTTAATGGTATTAAAACCTTGACTCTTCCGAACTCCGGTAAACCTTAAAACCGGTTATCGTCCTATGTCTAGCAAACACTGACCATACATCACAGCATCATTTTCGACAAGTTCCATCACAAAACAGTATTTTTTTTCTCTTTCTCTTTCGGTTTTGTTTTAAATGCTAACATTGCAATTATTTTTTTACACATTCACTATTCTTCTACCTATAGACCATTTCAATGTGGTGATGTCATTGGTCCATGAACATTTCCTGCTTGTTATCAAATTTCATAACTGTAACAGGAGGCAATTCATTCATATCTTGATGTTAAAACAGCTATCATAGCATTATTTATCAATATGGAGCTCTTTTAGCATTTTTGGAAGCTATAGACATTAAAAAATGTAAAACAGGAAATAAGGCCCATTGTTTTTGTTTACCATTAAACAAAGATTTAGTTCACCAATAGTCTATTGTATTATTATTATTATTTTATTCTCAGGTGAGATTCGTTCTGGTTTAGTTGATGCACAAGGTATTTAAAAAAATACTGATGTAAATCCCTTTGATACAAAGGTTACTCCAGCTACACTTTACTTTTGAATAAAGTCATTTTGAAAGCAGGAGGTGAAGGAAAACTAATGCAGGGCTCAACAATAAGGACTGTCGGGGGGCCGTGTGAGAGATGCTCGGGACAGTAGACAAAATCTTTGCTGACCTGATCAGGCCAGTGCTGCCTTGTCACAATTTTAATTTGAGAGAAAGAAAATTTCTGTTTTGTGAGTTTTGCTGTAATTTTTTTAAGTCAGCCAGGTTTTGTTTTGCAATAAAATACCTGCACATTTTCCTTAACATTTTAGAAATGATTTTTGACACATTATTTAAAATATGTGGCTAAGAAATAGCAATTAACTTTTTTTTTTTTGGTGGGGCCAGTGAAAAATTTTGGCAGGGCAAGTAAAAATCTGAACCACTGGTCCAATCGGGCCAGTAGAAAATATCTTTAGTGTTGAACCCTGTAATGAGTTAAGTACTAGTCACTATAGACTTTCAGTTCTTAAAGTTTATACAGACACATCAATACATGTCAAATGACCTCAAACTATAGTGTTTTTTTTTTTTTATTCATCCAAGTAATCACGGCATGACTTGTCAATCTTTCATTGATCACACCTCTTAATTTGATATAAATTCGTAGGGTGGAGTTCACCAATCCTAAACAAATTAAATACTCTCATACTTGAATACATATAAATGAAAGTCAGTGAAACTATCTCTTAAACACATGCAAAAAAAAATACCCACATAATTGTTTTAAAGTATTTCCTTACAAGCAAACATCACTGCTGTGTCCCAATTCGCATAATATCCATCCTAAATAGTATTTGAAGATAGAATTAGTATGTCCCAAATTGCATTATGTTGAAAAGTGTATGTCTAAGGTTCTCGGATGGTTTGCTATTTCTGGTCAAAATTTGAAGCGTGGATCTGTCCGTATTCTAACCGCTGATATCGCCTGCAGCACATTGCGCTTTGGATGTGAATTTGTTAATCGGTAAATAAACTACAAACATTATGTACACGCGAGACCAACCATCAAGTAGAGAGGTTCGGTAAAGATGTTTGTATGGCTGTTAATTAATATCTAGCCAACTGAAAAATACTTAAATCATGTTGTTATATTTCATCTGCAACAACAATACTCAACTTATAAAAAGATATGTTTGGGCATTAAGGTCTGAATGCATAATTATCTAAATAACTGAATGAAAGACTCGTGAATGGGAGATTAACCTGCTGATTCTTCTCCAATAAGGTAGAAAATTAAATAAGGTAGAAAACTAAAAAGAAGATTTAAAGAACCCATTGTGGAAAGAGAAGCTGTCTTTAAATTACAATCTTCTTCATGGAAGCATCACTGCAAACAAAGAACAATTATTCATACAAGTGTAGGAGATTAGTTTAGTTTCATAGGTCGCTTTTAGAGTGAATTTCTAGTCAGTAAATGGGACAGTTTCCTGGCACACTAGGTCAGTGTGAGGTGGCTGTGGGGGTGAAGTAGATTTAGCCGAGCTGATCTGTTAGTATTGGGGGTGTGGGGTGGTCTTGTCTGGGCAGAGCATTGTGCTTTATCTTGGTGCAATAGGGGTGGGGGTTGCTTTTTAAACTGTGATTTTTGGCTTGCTATTTTGTGCCAGAACACCCTGATAAGATAGTCGGCCATTTGCACAAATGTTGCGTTAAAAACCTTGCAAATTTGAGGAAGACCCACTGTTTACCTTCCCAGTGGGTACCGATTAAATGTACTATTTTTTTTGCGTTATATTTCAAATAACGTTAAGTGAAATGTGATGTTTAGTGGTAAACACACTCTACCACTTTTTCTGAGACATGCATCATAGATTTTATAACTCATTTTTTCTGAAATGCTGAGCCACAGATCTTCAGTCTCATCAAGGTTTCTTTTTTAAAACACTTGCGCTGTTTAAATGGGGGATTGTGTGCGTCACAAGCAGATGTTCTTCTGTGTGTTTGAAAGCGGTCTGTTTCTGTCACAAATGTGGCTTCTGGTGCACGTCAAAAGTCCTTCATGGCGCAGTGAAGAGGCACACTGAGTGCCTTTTCTGTGAGCTTAGTCTGAAGACATCGCCATCATAATGACCCTGCAGTCTAAACACTTGAAATAACACCAAGGAAAAACCAAGGTGGTATGACAGAATTCAATAAATGCTAGGTTTTTCGTATAGTACTAGTTAGTGCTGCACAATATATTGTTTCAGCATCAATATCGCAATGTGTATGTCCACAATAGTCACATTGCAGGATCTGCCATGTTGCATTTGAATTATAGTTGATCAGCACCACAGTTGAGATTGCAGAATAAATTTAACCAAAACAGAGTGAAAGTTTATCATTTCATGATGTGTTTTAAATGCATTTCAAAAGTTGAAGGCATTAGGACACAAAAAGTACAACATTTGTAACTTTAACAAAAAACAGTTCTACTGAATTATTAATACAATGAAGTCGATCCAGTGTTATTTTACATTTTACTTTAACATTTGATTATTCAATTTCTTTGTTTGACTTTTCTTTGCTCTACTGCATTTATTTTTGCTTGCAATGTGTTTATTATTTTTCATTCATGAACCACTGGCCTACAAAATCCATACGATCAGTCTAAATTTGAGTTGTTTTTTTAAATAGTGCTATTAAACCATTGTAAAATTTTATTCCTATCGCAGTATATATCACAGAAACTCAAAATGCCACAATGTCACATTTTCAATGTCATGCAACCCTAGAACTGGTGATCACTGTACTAGAGTACTAGATCACAGTACAATTATTAAGCAGGATAAATGTGTATACGTTTAATAACCTTTATTATTATTTTTTTTCCAATTTCTGTTCTTATGTTAGGATAAACAGCCAAGCACTCATTAAACACAAGTTTATCAGTGATTACAATCATTACAAGCTTAAAGTGTGATAATTGGCTCTATGTTTTGTGGTTAAGAACACAACAAACACATTAATAAAGTTAAATATTGTTACATTTTTAAACATGTTTTATTGTGTAATTCATTACTGTGATGACAAGACTGAAAGTTATCCTTCAGAAATAATTGTGATAAGGCTTAACTGGTGCATTTCTTGTTAATCAGTGTTGTGTTGTTTAAAGCATGATATTTTTTTTTCAGGATTCTTTGAACACGTGTTGATAATATATCAATTTAACAGTATGTGTTCGGTTTGGATTATGAATAATAAAAGTATTGTTTATTTAAATCATTTCACTGATAAATAAAGACTCTAAACTTTTAAGTGTATATGTAAATCATAAATATTCAGCATATTTTTTTTAACAGTGAGTATTTTTTTCCCCTGTAGACTATCATGTCAGATAAACCTGCCAATTTTTTCAATTATTGATTTATCATAAAATTTGGTTATTTGATCTAACAGCAGTTATCTGTCCTTATTTAATTAGGTGTCCAAGTCTAATAAGAACAGTATAAACAAATAAAATCGGTTAAAATGTCATTTATTCAATCAATTCATTTTAAATTTATAAATGTGACGGGCCTAATTTCAAAACAAACAAATATTGCATTGAAAAGGCCGTAGTTCAATCACTTGTTCTGCTTTTTATAGCTGTGTTGTATTATTGAGTATGTAGGTCACTGGGTGTATCTGTTCAAGCAGGTCATTGCACTCGATTGCTCTTTCTGAAGTTTCTGGACTGTAGGGGGTCTGGCCAGATGCCGCTAATGCTCCATCCTTTATGCTAAACTGTTACATAACACACACTTTTGTTCCCACGTCTTGTGGGCTCAAATTATAGAAGTTTTACACAAAGGTCTTTTTTTGTTTTGCATTTAAAGCTTATATGACATTAAGCATTTAGCAGAAGTGAGGATTGTTTAGTGATTGTCCTATAAAATAACATTCTGCTAAATGCATATTTCTAACTCCACTCTTAGGCAATTCTTTTTCTTATGTGTAGTATTTATTGTGTCTATTCTCTAAGAAAATGACCACTCAATAGATGCAACAGATAGCACAATATTTTCAAAACACCTTTGCTGCGTCAATTTAACGTCTTATACAATGTCCTAAAACATGTACTTTTTTGTAAAGGAGTTTTTTTGAGTGAGTAACAAAAGTATATGCAAATTGCAAGCTAATTTGGGATCAACTATTTCATCGTAATGGACCATTAAGTTGTTAGTTAAGTGTCTTGTCAATCGTCCTGTCACCTTTTTTGCAGTTCTTTCATGTTTAGTTTCCTTCCATACTAGATGTAGCAAGTTAATCTGCCCTTCGCAAGTTTTTCAAGCAGAGATATCTCCTCAGATGTTTGCATAATTGCGCAATTAGAAGTTAAAGACCTATGAAAGTTCACATTGTTGTGGATGGACTAGGGCTGGGGTGTTAATCGAAAAGAAATAGAAATCAACATTCAGAACCTGTAACCCATCTAATTTTTCTAGGTCTTTTTTTGTATTACTTTCCGTACTGCGTTTGGAGTCATGCGACCCACTCTATTTATATTTCTGCATCGAGCGCATGGTCAATTTCGCATGCTCAAACTCTAGTGTGACCGCAGCTTGAAAACATGAAATAAATATGCTCTAAAAGACTATATATTAATGAACAATCATTCAAACATCTTCACCAAAGCATCTCCACTTAACCGTAATCACGAGCATCTGTGATGTTTTTAGTTTAACACTTTTTATGTAATGTAATGTGTGTATTGATATAGCTCATTTATCTTGTATGGCCATACACCCAAAGCACTTCACAATCAAGAGTGGGTTCTCTCTACACCACCACCACTGTACAGCATCCACTTAGGTGATGCGACGGCAGCCACAGGACAGCTGCAGCAATGCGCTCACCACACCAGCTATTGGCGGTTTTTACTCTTGGTTGTAGATCTAAGTGAATTCACATCCAATCTTGCATTGCATTGTTGGCAAAACTATATGTGCGCTTTGAATTTTTAATTGGAAGTAATAGACTATTTTGGTAACTTTGTAAAACTCATTTATCATCTAATTTTTCTGCATTTGGAGTAGGCCTGTCACGATATCTATTTTTTGTTGTACGATATATTGCACCAAAATATATCGCGATAAACAATATTATTGTCATTTTAAGACCATTTTAGGCCACTCATTATATAATCCCACCTAATGGCAATAAAAGCATCAAAACGCAAGTACACTCTTCAAAAGAACACATAATATTTTTATTCTTAAGAATATTTCATTTAATTTAGTCATTTTAATAATTTAATGATTAGGCATTGGAATCAAAATGTCAAAACGCATATCCTAAACAAATACTAATAAATGTTAACAAACAAAAAAAGCAAGTTAAAAAGCAACAGAGTCTGTGATATCTGCTCCCAGATCTATTTTCAGTTGTCAGGCAGCAACATCAAAAATACTTTAGTTATTTTAGTAAATACTATAGTGTTTTTTAACCATACTGACACCTCCAGTAGAGATAGATAGGTTGCACAATCAGCTAAAATGTTGCAAGAATTGGTTTTTATGTATGGGCGATATATATTGCACCCCCAAAAATCATTGAGGTCATGTCCATGTATTGTGCGATAAGTCGATATATTGATTATTGTGACAGGCCTAATTTGGAGTCACATGACCCGCTCTGTTTAAACTTCTGCATCAAGTGCATGCGTGTGGTCTGGCATAGCCTTCGCACGGTTGCACATATTATTTGTGTATTTTAATTTCAGTTGTTCAATGTTGATGTTCAATAAATAATCATAGATGGTAGATAGTGTGTGTTGCCTTCAATTATTAAAATCAAGTAATGCACACTTCATTCAAAAATGTCTCACTTGTAATATGTGAGCATATTTACAGTACAAAACTTGTCAATGAACTAAGAAAATGAAAAATAAATTAAATAATCATTGATCAAGATTTTGATGTTAGGTCAAGTTAGGTCAAATCTCCCAGCCCTAGGATGAACTATAAAGTGAAAACATGAAACAAATATGTTCTAAAAGGCTTGATATTAATGAACAATCATTCAAACAAATCATTCTTTACCAAAGCATCTCTACTTAATCGTAGATCACGAGCATCTGCCACGTTTGCAGTTTAACACTTTTTACTCATGGTTGTAGATCTAATCGAATTCACATCCACTCTCGCATTGCATTGTTGGCAAAATAATATGTGCACTTTGAATTTCTATTGGAAATAATAGAGTATTTTGGTAGCTTTGTAATACTCATTTTAGCATACTATGATTTAAGACATACTGTATTTTCAAACACCATTTAGGATGGATCGTATGTAAATTGGGGCGCAGCATTTGAGCAGTTTTTGCTTAACTTTCTTTTAAATCAAAACATGAAACATTTGAAATCTGTATTCTACTTCGAGATGTGATTTATTTATTTATATATTTCCATTTGCTTATAAGTTTGCTATTCAAGGTGTGTCTGTACATAGTTTCATGCGTGTGGTTTGGCTGAAATTGCCGCTAGTGAGCTGGGTTAATATTTATTTAAGGAGGCCTCTCAGTCAGGTATTGAAGCGTAATAAATCACAGCACAGGCTTTACTTTGCTGGGTGTCTCTCAGTTCTGTTACCCTTCAATGCGTTTTTAAACCACCCCACATTTTTCGTTCAGATCGTAAACGGTTTGTGTTCTGTCCTCATGGCTTGTTCTTTGTTTTCAGGCATGAGCGAGAGAAAGAAGCCGCACAAGCGAGGAAAATAGTAGCATGCTCTTTGAATTTATGGTAAGTGATAAAAGACCATAAATAAAGGCAAACTTTCAGACTTGTCTTGTATTGTCATACCATTTAAGTTATATACCATCGGTACTGAATAATCGACATGCTCGTGAATCATATATAGCTATGAATGTTAAAATAAAATTTAAATATCACTTTCATTTTCACTTTTCATTTACAAGATATATAAGATATGGAGTTGAGTGAAAAGTTCATATTTGCTTTATTTTATATCTGAAGGTCTGATAACAATTCTTCCAAACAACATAACTTGCTCAAACACACAACTTCATTTTTGTAAATCCAGAGGAACTGAATTTTTAAGTGGTCTCTTAGTTTTTGGTGCGCATATTTTTTGCAATATGCCTATTGAAAGATATTGTAATAATAATAGTCAATGTTTTTTTTCTAATAGGTTTTTACTTTTGAGTGAAAGTGAAGTAAAATTATACATTTATTATAGTGTATGTATTAATATTATTTTCATTTATAATCATTTGATATTAACCAAAACAAAATGTGCAAGCTAAAAAACGGCAATATTTGCAAAACTGTTTAAAGGTTTGAGGCAGTGCTGCACGATATTAGAAAAATCTGACATTGTGATGAAAATGTTCATCAAATAACTTGAATTTCTGTATCTCGAAAGTATTTATTATTTTAGATTGATTGTGATGATTGTGTAGGGCAGAATGTTAAAAATAAAAAATGTTATTATTATTTTTATTAAGTCTATTATTATTAATCTACAAGCACAGTTATATACATTCATTCATTTTCTTGTCGGCTCAGTCCCTTTATTAATCTGGGATCGGAATGATCTGCCAACTTATCCAGCATTTGTTTTACGCAGCGGATGCCCTTCAAGCCGCAACCTATCAATACATTCTCATTCACACACATACACTACGGTTAATTTAGCTTACCCAATTCACCTATACCGCATGTCTTTGGACTGTGGGGGAAACCGGAGCACCCGGAGGAAACCCACGCGAACACAGGGAGAACATGCAAACTCCACACGGAAATGCCAACTGACCCAGCCGAGGCTCAAACCAGTGACCTTGCTGTGAGGCGAGCATGCTACTCACTACGCCACCGTGGCGCCCACAGTTATATACAATAAAGAAAAAAAACCATACAAATAAATTATCAGTGTTTTAGCGTTTTCCACGCAGTCAAACAGTATTCAAGTACAGTAATTGAATAATCAAATAAAACTATAATAATACAGGTAAATACAAACAAATGAACACTACATAAGTCAATAAAATTAATAGTTATTATATGAGTTATTACAAATGGTGCAATTTCTTATGCCCGAATGTTTTAAAAATCATAATACAGTCACAGGCCTAAAAAACACATGAAAATTATATATTGTGCAGCCCTAGTTTGAGGCAAGAATGATTTTGTATGAAGAAATTGACCTTATTCAACAAGGATGACAAAAGTGAAATGAAAGGCTTTGTATAATGTTCCAAAAGATTTATATTTCAAATTAAAGTTGTTCTTTTGAACTTCATATTAATCTAAGAAACATGATGAATATATAAATGCATAAAATTTCCACAAATATAATAAAAAGCTGTTTTAAGCATTTAGGCGTCATATGACACTGAAAACTGTAGTAATGACTGCTACAAAATTCAGATTTGCTTTCTTAGAAATAAGTCTCATTGTAAAATAGAATCATATAAAATGATTTTGTTTTCAGTTATGAATCAATTTCTAAAATTTCTATTTATACTGTATTTATTGATCAAATGTGCAGCCCTAGCGAGCAGTATATACACAGTGAAGCTAAATTAACTTCTATTTACTACTACTGTCAGCTAGAAGTAACAAGGTAGTGCATACAATGTACGTAATAAAAGTAGTTTAAGTGAAATTATTGTAAGTCAAAAGATTTATTTGACCGTAAATTTGTCTTTCTTTGCAGGATAAGTCAGGATGAAACGACTCAGGACTCCAAGCAGCAGTGACAGTTCAGACAATGAAAGTGAGTAAAAATGCCATACAATTTTCAGAGTCCTCGTAGAACTTCAAAGATATTTAGTGTTGGCCTAGTAGTATAACAGAGTGTCTGTGTGATCTTATAGTATTGAAAGTTGATGAATAAATTTAGAGAAATTTCAAAGGATCATCTTCAATTATACAATGACAGCTAAAGTAACTGCCCACTCTAATCTGTTGCACGTTTTCATTGGGATCATAATGAAAGTGAAGTTTTTGACACTAGTTTTCCTTCACTTGAGATAGTTAAGCCTGTGATAAAGCAAATCCAATCTTACCTTTTAGTCACATGTTTATATTTTATAACAATTTTTGGTTTCTAAAATAATTTTTACAAATCGGAAATTGGTATTGTAGGCTAATTTAATAAAAAAAATGGTTTGCCATTAAAAAAATCAACATCAGCCCAGTCACTAATATCTTTGTAGATGAATGTGTTGAGTTGTATTAAATGGGAGTCTAAAGTAAAGCTATATAGTTGTTGTTGTTTTTTACTGGTCTAATTTTTAACTAGTCAAAGTTTCTTATTTCTTTTTCTTAGCAACAGTCTGATAAAGAAATAAAATCTCTTGTGTCTCGTTCCCACACTTTTAAACTGTTGCATTGATAAGGCTAAGACTCTTTAGTTGTGCTTTCCTGCAATCAGCATTTAGTAAATGTTATTTGTATATATTAAGTTAAAATGTTGCCAAAGTTATCAATTAAAATCTGAAGGGGCAAATCTGACAATGAGGTCTTAAAATGGATGGAAAGAGTCTTAAAAATGTCCTAAAGGTATTGAATTTAACTCCATGATCCCTGTATGAAGGTCCCTCGACGTCCTTTTCCTCTAACAAGTATGGAAGCAAACCAGGCACCCCCGCCTCTGCTCAGAAGAAACCAGCAGAGGTGAACACCGAAATATAACACCTCAACACATTGACTTCGTTTTACATAGTATTACGATTGTCAAAATGCAATCGTAAAATCATTTATTTATGTTTTGTTTCTTTTTTTTAGGTGTTCAGAAAAGACCTGATCAGTGCGATGAAGCTGCCGGACTCTCATCATATTTCTCCGGAGGATTATTACTTGTTGGCAGACACATGGAAGCAGGAATGGGAGAAAGGAGTACAAGTGCTGGCCAGTCCAGACACTATCCCTCAGCCCTCTGTGAGGTATGTCACTTTCAATATAAGCTGGGGGGAAAAAACAAGTATTGGACAAGTACTCTCTTGCAAATGACTTAAGGGGAGTCTGGTTATGTTTTTAGAATATGAGCTTTGCAGTTTGTGCATGAAAAAGATCTTCAGTTGAACTCCAATCCATTGAACTCAAAGAGCAAGCCAGTGTTGTGGGGTGAACCAGCCAATGTAAATTTAAAATTGATTCAGTTAGCAACTTCATTCGTTCATTTTCTTTTCGGCTTAGTCCCTTTATTAATCTGGGGTTGCCACAGCGAAGTGAACCACCAACTTATCCAGCATCTGTTTTACGCAGCGGATGCCCTTCCAACACTGGGAAACACCCATTTACACTCTTTCACACACATACACTACGCCCAATTTGTCTTCACCTATATTCAATTCACCTATAGCGCATGTTTGGACTGTGGAGGAAATTGGAGCACCCGAAGGAAACCCACACAAACACAGAGAGAACATTATAAATGAGAATATTATCGATAAAATATAACCAATAAAATCATAATAAACAGTAATACTTAAGCTCCTCCTGGGTTATTATTGGAATCAATTGAGCGTTAAGTGTTGTAGGGTTTTCACAAGTCTAATAATATGGATAATATTTAATATGAAAAATGTTTGTGTTATATAGAAATATTTGAAAATTATGTTTGAGAGGGCTACATTTATTTGATTGCTCAATAAAAAAAATGTATGTTGTTGAAAAAACTATATTTGAATAGATTTCAAAGGGTCATTCCTGTGATGTCAAATGTGAAATTTCAGTATCATTAATAGAGTCATCAGTATGAATATTAAATAATGTAATTTCTGCAGTGTACAATTTACTACAACCTTTATCAAAAATAGAATTGTTAATGCAAAAAACTGCTGATTTGAGCCACCCTAAAGTAAATCTGTTTAATAAATTCAGTGCTTCAAATAGATCCCAATGATGTGTGATTTGACTATCAGTATCAGCCAGAATTGCTTCCAGGAATCTGATCAACCCCCTGACTCGACAACAATTTAGCAAAAATAGGAAAAGTATTTTTCTTGCATTTAAAAATGCTTACATGACAACAATTTCAAAACACACTGCGTTCACTCGATTCCACAGCAATGCCCAAAAATTATGTATTGACCTTATTCTTCGATGCGGAAGTGCGCTTGTTTTTGCAATTGTTTTTGAACTTCCGATTCAGTCGCCTATGGAAGAAATGACTAGGAATAGTAAACAGCAGAAAACGGTCAAACTACTCACTCTACAAGCAAGTGTTTGCATGACTATACATAAAAAGCAGAATAATATAATAAGAAAACATCAGTTTGCAACATCAAGCAACATAACGAACTGTTTTTAACGTCTAAAAATGAATGGTAGTTAATGAGACTGGAAGTCTTGAGCCAAATAGATTCAAATGGCTGCACCCACTCATACGCGGAGAATAAGGTCAATAGCAGGGGTTCTCAGTCTGGGCCCTGGAGATCCGATGTCATGCAGATTTTAGCTCCAAACCCAATCAGACACACCTGGGCTAGCCAATCTAGGTTTTTAGAAACATTCTTGCAGGTGTGTTGAGGCAAGTGGATTGAGCTGATTTTGATGTAAAAGCAAATCTACTTTGATAAACCAAAGAATTGTCTAAAGTGACATTAGTCAGTGCTGGGGTTTCATTTATAAACGCAACATACACACAGGAGGGAAAATGTGCACATGCCACTTTCCAAGCCAAAGTTGCAATCTCTAAAAAAACAAAGTTGACTGGAGAACGTGCACAGCTGTAAGTAATCTCCAAGTAAACATATTTAACTTTAAATATTGGCTTAATTGAAACACTTTAAATCATCATATGAGCCTTAATCATTCATAAATAAGTTAACATTTATTCAGGTGTACATTCACTTTTAGGACATTTTATAAACCAGCCTGGTTAAGTCTAGATGGGATACAGCTGTGGATACTCAGTAGTATATTGTAGATGTTAAAAAATATAATTAATGGGTTATTAATGAAAAATAAAAATAATTGTTAGCTTTTGCCCTATCTGCTGCGTAAAAAGTATGCCGGATTAGTTGGTGGTTCATTCCACTGTGGCAACCCCTGATAAAAAAGGGACTAAGCTGAAGGGGAAAAAAATGAAAAACTTTTGCCCACAGCTTTAACCCTTCTAGCAACAACCAATCAGAACCCTGCTGTGTATGTACAATTTGCCGTATGTGTTACCATGTGCTCGTTTTCAAAAACTTCCACTTTGTAGCCCATATTATGTATTTTTCAGTCCTAAAAAACGCAGTTGTAGTGTAAAAGAACAGGCAAAATGCATAAAGTTTCCTGTTTATAGCTAAAACTGCACCTTGCTTATTCTCGTCAGACATTGTCCCATTCAGAGTAATGCGAGTGGACAGTCGTTGTATTTCTGTAGACATTAGCTGCGTCCCAAATGACACACCATACACTATGCACTTATGCACTATGTACTTATGCACTTACACACTTGACAGCAAAGTATATGTATGTAGTGTTGTCCCAAATGGAGCACTAATGGCTTTTTTACTAAGCGGAAGTTCAAACCGTTTCCCTGATGACGTTTGACGGTTGCCAAATTAGAGAAATAAATGACCAAAATTCCTAATAATACCTGGCATGACTATAACCGCATTCACCATCGGGAGGCGCTATAATCACTCTTTTTGGAGAAATTTGCTTTCACAGTCCAAAATAAATTAAGTTATCCAACATGTGCGCACGATAGCTCCGCCTCTTCCGTTACGTGCACGAGGCTCCGGTCGTTGAGTGCGTGAAGTGTCCATCATTACACACTTCATATTACCGGTGGAATGAGTGCATCATCCGGGTAATTAAAGTGCACTTATCATTTTTACAGTTTTCAGTGTGAACGCACTTATTACACTATTTATACTACAAAATGGCGTAGAAAAGTGCACAAGTATGCCATTTGGGACGCAGCTATTCTGTTGCTTTAGTAAATGTTTGTGTGTGTGTGTGTGTGTGTGTGTGTGTGTGTGTGTGTGTGTGTGTGT
>CAIGQQ010034734.1:7075043-7118386 GCA_903798035.1 Danio albolineatus | reverse complement strand
ATTATATTATATTATATTATATTATATTATATTATATTATATTATATATTGTTTTAGGGACTAAGCCAAAAAGAAAATTAATGAATGTTCTTTTGAACGGCTTCTGAACGATCATGAAAAACTGGAGTAATGATGCTGTGAAAATTCAGCTTTGAAATCAAAAGAATATTTAATTTTTAAAAGATATGCTCAAATGGAAATTGCATTTTTAATTTAACTGTACAACATTTTTTGTGTAAAGATCTAAATTTGTTAATATTGTATAATATTTAAATATTCCACAAAAGGGCTGCACAATATATCGTTTCAGCATTGATATCGCAACATGCACATGCGCAATAGTCACATTGCACAATCTGCAATGTTGAATCTAAGTAGTTAATAACACATGAGTCATGACTGTGGAGTAATTGCAAAGTTTAAACCTTAAAGTTACCAAAAATTGTATTATTTGCCTGTTTTAAAGCCTGTGATGGTGTACGCATTTCAAGCCAGATTAAAGCATTCAGTTACAGAAAAATGTCATTTTTAGTAACTTCAAGAAACATTAATTGTATTTATGTGCAGTATATCTGCAATGAGAATTATACAGTGTTATTTATTTTACATTGAATTATTCAGTTTGTGTGCCTGAATACTTTTAGACTCCCAGAAAAACCATAAAGCATTTATTTTATTTGTAACTTTGCTTCGCTGTATTTATTATATATTAGGCAGATGCGCTCCACTACAAAATCATCATTCTAGCACCCAAAATTGTCTCAATTATTTGTTCTTTTCAAATAGAGCTATTCATTTAATCTGTTAAATCATACTCAAAATAACAACATGCATCGCAGAAAAATAAAATATCACAGTGTCAGTTTTTTCCAATATCGTGCTGCTATATTTCACAATATTACTATTTGGTATTTTTAATTATGCAACTTGATAAACGTAAGAAACATTTAAACATATTAAAACATCTCAATTATTAATAGATGGTTTCTTTTATTATCCATACATTTTTCCCTCCATTCTTTTTTTATTATTATTCCATTTTCTCTTCAAATTTATATTTATTTACTTTTTTGTTAAATTAGTAGTTCATTTATTTGTTATTATTGTTTATGATCCGATTGTGTAGTCCATTTTTTGGATTATAACCCATGCCCCATGATGTCTTTAAAATGTGCTTTCAGTTTGTATTTCTGAAAGCATGTTGGAAATTCATCCTGATGATTTTGAATAAACATATTACAAAAAAAATCAATGAAACCAAACTCCTGAACATCAAACTAGCTGTTGCTGTAATGTTAATGTTTAAATTGTTTATTCAATTTTTCATGACAGCATATTCATTGATGCTGATAATAACAAAAAAATAAATATAGTATATTGTTATTATTAACTAGAAGCAATAAGAATAAGTTTATCCTAAAACTCCTGACCCTTCTGTTTCAGGCCTGCTATGGCATTGTGAAGGTGCCAGATGGAAACTGGCTGTGCAGAACGTGTGTGCTGGGCATCACTCCTCAGTGCCTTCTGTGTCCTAAAACGGGAGGCGCAATGAAAGCCACCAGAGCTGGCACTAAATGGGCTCATGTTAGCTGTGCCCTCTGGATACCTGAGGTAAGCTGTGTGACAAGGATGGAATTACACCGCCATTATTATTAACTGAGTTCCTTATCTATATTGGCATGCTCTTATTTAGGAATTTTAGTGAAGCGTTTCACAAGATTAGCCAGTATGAAGAGCATTGCCTCCTCCACTTTTCATCTTATAGGGTATTTAACACAACAAATATGAAGATACTTGTGTTTGTCTTTAGGTGAGCATTGCGTGCCCGGAGCGCATGGAGCCCATCACCAAAGTGTCTCATATTCCACCCAGCCGCTGGTCACTCATCTGCAGTCTCTGTAAACTCAAGACTGGAGCCTGCATACAGGTAAAGAAGCAATGTTTAAAAGTCCTGTGAAATTAAAATGAATATTTTTTAGATTTTGGTATTAGTATGCTTGTTTTATGATATCCATAAACTAGTGTGCTCTAAAAGAGTGACAAATATCACATTTAGAAGGTATAAACCTGATATAAACATCCAAAGTTTGCAGTTTGTCACGTCTGCCTAATGCAGAGGTGACAAACTCAGTTCCTGGAGGATAGTTTAGTTCCAATACTGCTTCAGCACACTTAACAGCAGGTTACAAATAAGCCTGAAGGACAAAATTAGTTTGATCAGTGAGTTTAATTAGGGCTGGCATTAAACTGTAAAGAGCTGCGGCCCTCCAAGAATTGAGTTTGACACCTGTGGCCTAATGGATCGATGATTTTTGACATCACCTCACACTTCAGTTTCTTGTCAAACTTCTGACCAATCAAATGCTCTCTAGCTATCTGACATGACGCATCACCTTTTAGACACTTTTCATTTGATGTGTTTGAGCTTGGCCACTGTCACTGCAGAGCTGTGATTAAAAACTAAATGTTATTGGCTGGTCTTTTTAAAGGGGAGTGGCTACTATATCCCGCCCTCTCCGTGTTTCAGTTAAGATGCATACAATGTCTTGACTTAATAGAAACAAAATATTTTAAAGCAGTGGTTACTCAAAACTAAAATATGACTTGGGTGATGTAGGGTTTAATGTAATCGTGAGACTATGATTAAAATATCTTAAAGTATTAAAACACAAGTTTAAAAGTATTTAATCAACTTCATTTTTTAAAATAATGTTTACATATTAAATAAAAAAATAAATATGTAAGTTTATAATGTAATGTTAATTCTATTGAAATATTAATAACTTTATTATTATTACTTTATTATTAGCCTTCAGTATTATTCAGTTAGTCATTTATGAATTAATTGATGAAAAATCCATAAATAATTGATCAGATATGTAAAATAAAGGTTATTGTTTTGTCCTGTCTTGTTTTCCAGTGTTCGGTTAAGAACTGCACCATCCCTTTCCACGTCACCTGTGCTTTCGAGCACAGCCTTGAGATGAAGACCATCCTGGATGAAGGTGATGAAGTCAAGTTTAAATCCTTCTGCCTAAAGCACAGCAAACCCAAAGCAGGAGAATCGGGCTTGAGTCCGGCCCGCCACAAACCTCCAACCGAGACCGACAAACTGAGTCTAAGGGCACAGAAACTTCAGGAGCTGGAGGAGGAGTTTTACACATATGTCCATCCTGAAGAAGTGGCCCATGACCTCAGCCTGCCGCTCCAACTGCTGGATTTCATCTTTCAATACTGGAAGATGAAGAGGAAAAGCAACTTCAACAAGGCCCTGCTGCCACCTAAAGAAGATGAGGAGAACCTTCTGCTGCAGCCACAGGAGGACAGCATTCATACACGCATGCGCATGTTCATGCACCTGCGCCAGGACCTGGAGAGGGTGAGGCCTGAGTCAGAATGTTTAACCGTGTTTTTATTTTTTTATTTGTTTATTTTTTTGTGCGTTTGTTTCACTTTTAAAAGAACACTTCGCTTTTCTTTTAAATAGGTTCTTAGAGTTTTTTTAGAACCATTTTTGAACCCATTTTGCTAATATCCAGGTCTGAGGAGAACACTTAGCTTAGCTTAGCATAAATCATTGTATCGGCTTAGACCATTAGCATCTCAATCATTTTTCTTTTTAATGCTTGAGTCTTCTGTAGTTACATAGTTACATCATGGTATTTTCTAGGCTAATATGGCTAGAAATTATACTAGTGTAATAATCAAGGAATTATACTGCCATACCATGGCTGCAGCAGGTGCAATGATATTAGCCAGCAACATTACGCAGTTACTAGGGCTGGACGATAAATTGATTTTATCAATTAACTCGAGTGTGTAGTTTACATCGACTTGTTTGAATGAAAATCGGTTTTCAATCTAACACAGTTCTCCAAAAATTCTCATTGAGAACTCAAAAGTTCTTATATTGCCCAGCCCTACTAGTTACCTATCTGGGTACTATTTCAGGTGCTTCATAATATCATTGTGCCTCCTTGCATAACTTCCTGCTATGGCAGCATACCAGTTCCTCGATTATTACGACAGAATAATTACGCAGATTTGTTTATGTAGTCTACTGCTCATATATTTAGAGTAAATTTTGTGAAATTTATATCACTACTTAAAATAACGTTTTCTATTTAAATATACTGTAAGGCTTTCCTGTAATGACAATGCTGCTTTCAGTAGACATTACTTCAGTCTTAAATGTCGCATTATCCTTCAGAAATCATTAATGACGCAGGAAGCATCTAATGTGCGACTTATTAAATATTTCTCAGTACTTTTACAAAACGTATTACTTAGAACACTAGATTTTTGAGCCATTGACTAGATTATTTTTCCAAACAAAAACTGGTATATCAAATATAGTTTGCTTTCCAACTATGGATGATGTTTTATTAATAAAACAGATGACTAAATGGCGGAATAAATATCATTTTTTAATTTTAAATATGCAATTATTAATAATAATAATAGATTATTTTATGTTTAATAATACTCCTTGCAACTCGTTAAGAAACCAAATGTGTAGTCTACTTCTAAAATAAATATCAGCAAAAATGTATGTGTGTTATGGAAATGTTGAAGCGTTAATAGTATTGCACAGTTATAATTATATATTTTAAACCATCAGTGTTTTTTTTAACATTATGATCTTTACGCATTTATCTGTATCATGTTGTTAGGTGAGAAACTTGTGCTACATGGTGAGTCGAAGAGAGAAACTGAAGCTGTCCCAGAGTAAAGCTCAAGAACAGATTTTCAATCTACACGTCAAGCTTGTCAACCAAGAGTTATCTGCAGGTAACAACTAAATTGTATTGATATTTGTTGATTTCTTGTTTTGTAGTTTACTTGCAGCAGATTTAACCCTTGTGTGCTGTTGGGATGTTTTCATCCACTCTGGGGTGATTTTGAGTCTTAATTTGGCCACAACTTTCTCTGTGTTTCAGCAAATAATTTTTGGTGACAAATTGTACTTTGACTTATATTTTGGGAAAATGCTTTGAAAAGTTTTAAAAACTTAACTCAATAATACACTTTGGGCAAATTTACTACCCTTTTATTATGTTTGTGGCTGTTTTTACCCCTTGACATTCATTATAGTGACTTTTTTATTGCAAAGCCATGACACCATAAGCATGCATTCTTGATTGTTGCTGGTTTCCCCTGTTCCAGTCCAAAGAAAGCTTTGTTTCTGGATTTTGTATGGCGTTATAAACAGTGTGTGTGTGAGACTTTGCAACCTTATCTTGATATGTCTGAAAAAATCAAAATAGGCAGCTCAGCTCTCAGAACATAGTAAACATAGTAAGTGTATTTATGCACACGCTATAATTTGTTTTTGTACAGGCCTATTTAAAGGGTTAATGCTGCCAGCTGATGATCAATTGACTAATGTTACCTCTTTCCAACAGGGAAAACCAGCAACAATCTAGAATGCATGATTATATGGTGACATGGCTTTGCAATAAAAAAAATGTCATTATAATGGAAGTTAATGGGTGAAAAACTGTCATAAACATAATTATGTTCATAATAAACATGATTTCAAAAGTGGTTAAAAAACAGTTAAATAATAGTTAAACTCATAGAGCCAAGAAGAATCCAGACTGACCTCTGCTTTTATTGACAGGTCTTCCAGTGTCCTCTTCTATAGAGAATCTGCTTTTCCACCCTCCTCCCAGAATAACCTTAAAACTCAAAATGCCCAAAGTACAGCTCGGCAATGGCAAAAGCAGCTCCAAATCCGGTAATGGACCCTTATGCCCGGATAACAGCTGCAACCTTTATGACACTAGTGAAGGAGGGATCGGTCAGGGCAAACCGCAGCTCCATCTCGGACGGCCACGAATGGAGGAGCGTATCAACGGTCTCCTACCCGCCTCCTTATACATCCGACGAGATGGCGGCACGCCACCGTTAGCGGTAAAACAATCAGGCAAACCTTTAGCTCTACACGCTGCCCTCCACGGCCAATCATCCAACGGGAAGACCAAAACAGAAGCGGAAAAAACGCGACAGATTAAATCCAACGGCATTCTAGACAAACCCATTCTCCAAAGAGACACTTCCTGCCAGACGGCCTGTGAGAAAGACCCACGCAGCGAGATTTCAGGGAAAAGTCAGTCGTCTGGATTCCACAAAACCTCTCTTGAGCACTTTAGTCGATCTCTCAAGGAGGCCACAGTCAGTTTAGTACGGACAGAGGACCTTCGGGCCTTCGAGAAGAACTCACGCAAGTCCTCTGGATTCTCCAAACCGCTCTCCACCGAGCGGCCGCTAGGAGGCGGCAGAGCGTCTCAGGAAAGCGATGGTTACTGTCCGGATGCAGAGCTCAGCGATTCTGAACCTGAAGCCAAAGGGAGGTACAGACAAGGAGGAAGGACTCAAAACCAGAGAGGAGATTATGTCAAGTCTGCCAGTAGAGCAAAACTGTCTTTTGGCTCTAGGACGTCGGTGCAAAGGTGACAATCTTCAAAAGCATAACAAACACAACAAACACTGCCACAAGTTATTACCATTTCTTAGACTTCTGGTGGTACATCGGAAGTGCCAGATTCTAGTTTTCCTCTGTTGAGGATCATTTGGTTGCTTTTTGTTTAGTGCCAAAACATGGCTGTCTGGTTTGAGAAGTGCAGTTGGTCTATTTGTGTGTGTGTGTGTTGGGACTGATTTATCACTGTGTTTTCTATCCTGCCGAAGTGTTTCTGCTGCCCTTGGACTTAGTACATGAGAGCATTATGGGTGGTGAAGCAGTGTTGTACATAACAAAGCAAGGTCGTTTTTTAGACTGTACATAGTAGTTTGTGTTGAGACGTGAAAAACATTGAGGTGTTTCCACGTACAGAAACATCACACTTTCTTACTGACATGCTTATGCAAAAAAATAAAAGACTTGAGGACTCTGATCTGACAAATGATGATTGTTCTGACTGTTGCCGTTTCTCTTTATAGCTTTCAGTTCCTTCCTCTTTGCTTTTTCTTCCTCTTGCTTGGTTGTTTCTGTCATTTCTTTGCTGATGTTAAAGTTGGCATGCTTGAGCTGGAAGAGAGAGTGTGTTGGTGTGCGGCTGAAATGCAGTCTTCCATCTGTGTCTTCGGAGAGAGTGGAAGGAAGTGCCAGAGCTCGATGTGTACATTTAGAATATATTTCGTTACAAATCAAATGTTTCCTTGTTTCTTTTTCTACTCAAATCTATTTTCTGTCACTTCTCAGCATCTGAGCCTTTTTTAATGTTTGCTAAAGACTGAAAATGGCCTGTAATAAAGCAAGATTGGATTTTTTGTTTGGCTTTAGATGTAGTATTTCAGCACAACACAAGTAATGTGTTTTGGCTTGAGAAGTATTCATGTGTTCATCAACTGCACACTCAGTATCTATTGCAAAAATAGATATTTATATGCAGACATTTAGAATATCTTGAGCAATTTTGTTGACTTTCACTACGAATGATCAAAGATTAAGTCAAAAAAAGTTGAGGAAAATAAGTAAGTCTTTAAAAAAGTAATTTAAAAAGTTCTTAAAGTTATTACAATGAAACACATTATACAAAGACCATTTTAATCTCAAGTTAATGCATCTTGATTCTAGAATATTTAGATATTTCTATTTGGGGGAAAAACGAAATGCTTGGAAAATATTTTTTATGCAGTGCATGTGACTTTATTAATTTAAAACTATTGATATTTTTATACCGTTCAATATGATATTATAATATATATATTTGATAAAAAGCAAGAGTAAGGATGTTTAATGCTGTAAATGTTTTCTTTTTCAAACAAACATTGTTCTTTTGAAGTGTTCATTTATCAAAAAAAAACAATTTTAATTAGTTTTCACAAAAATATTAAGTTGCACAATCATTGAAAAATATTTACAATACAATATTGCTGTTACTGTCGTATGAGGCAGAAGACTGGAGTGATGCCTGCTGAAAATAGCAAAAAAGATATTAAATATAATATTTACACCTTTTTAAATCAGGGTTTCTGCAGGTTTTAAAAAAAAAGGTCTCAAAATCCAAATTTTAGGCTTTAAAAAGTTTTAGATTTACTGAAATATTCGGTTGTAGGTCTTAAATCTTTTTTTAAATAGGTCTTAATTTTCCTTTGTTCATGTATTGCTACCCAATCTGGCCGAAACCCATACAATCACCAACAATCCATCTCAATAAACCTTTTAGGGTATTTATGTTAAAAGGGTCGTTTGTAACTATTTATCATAATGGTTTAATTATTTTCCTTACAATAAAATTAATTTAAAAGTGCTCCGTGTATTTATTGCAGAGGACATTGACCTGGACAGTTTGCTATGCATAGATTTAGTTTATTATAGTTTTTTTTTTTTATTATTTAAAAAAAAAAGGGTATGATACGTTAAAATATTTTGCTGAGAAATATCTAAAATATTTAAATTCTTTATTATTCTTTTATTGTAATATTGTGTAATGTATTCTACTATAATAATTTTTTTATAGGGCAAATAAAAATATTTTCCATCTGGGCCACTTGAAAAATTCCTCAGCCTTTAGGCCTTTTATAAGTCTAAAATTTCATTTATAATGTTCTTAAAAATGCCTTAATAATTCTTAAACTTGGTGAAACCTGCAGAAACCCCGTAAATATATAAACATTAATACTTCTAGGTTTGTGTATTTATCAAATGAATGCTACCTTTGAAAAAGCGAATTTACAATCCAAAAACCTAGAATAGCCATGGAATTTTGACATGGCATTTTCCAGGCCTGGAAGTTTTGGAAAAACTGATAAGCCCTCAAAGTTTTGGAAAAGTCATGGAAATTAGTTTAAGAAATGTCTGTATACTTAAATATATAAGTTAGTTGTCTTTACTTCTTTTGCGCCCATGGTCAAAAACATGCTCTAACATTATTAGTGCTGTGTGAACATTATCTAAATACATAGATATAAAGATTAATTTAAACTAAACTAAATAGATTATTGCATGTTTTATGGTATGCTTTAATAACTTTGAACATGCATCAAATCATATGTAGACATTACATGAAATATTAGGTCATGAAAATTTACTTAAAAGTCCAGGAAAAGTCATTGAATTTTAGTAGTAAAAATGTGTATGAACCCTGATTTGCCGCTTCAGATCGTCAGGTCACATGGGTCATGTTCATGTGAAGCTTTAAAGCAGTGATTAGCGTTCTGTCATTTTCCTTTAACCTCATTCTTCTCCCAGAGCCTCTGGCTAGTCCAAATGGAAGTGTTCTCTGCAGTTTTATTAATCTTCTCCGCTCCAGAAACCACCATTTCAGCACTCTGTGGAGTTTCCTCGGGCTGCACCTGCCTCCTGCTGTCAACAAGCAGAGAACGCCATAATCGCTGAATCATTTACATTCTCAGGAGGTTTAATACAGAGCCTGTCCTTAATGATGATGATCGCTGAACACTTTCATTTCTTCATTCTTAATGTGTTATGTAAAGTCATGCCTGCTTTGTTATCCTCATAAAGGAGCTTATCTCTTTATTCATCTTAACCTAAAAAACAACAACAACTGTGTCATTTATGATGGCAATCAAACTTTTCCAGTTTCCCTCATTTACTCATATGCACTCGCGTGAGTCCTGCTGGTGTAATTCAACCCACATTTGGTTCAAGTATGGACTGTTGGGCCAAACATTTAATATTCACTTTATACTGTGAACATTTAGACCAATTTTAAGGTTTTTGGAGTGAGCACTTTAAAAATGTAATAGCAAAAAGTCAAGACAACAAATATTTTTATGCTGTCTTAACTTAATTGAATAAGTTTATCAGGTTTAACATTTCTAACATTATCTGTTCTAACATTTCAAGTTACACCAAGTTTAACTTCATATTTGTAGTCAGTCTAATCGGTTTAAGTTGAGATGACTAGAAAGGTTCATTTGATTTACCTAAAGATTTTACAGTGTGTATAATAATGCTGAGCTCACCTGTCAGCTGATGTTCTTTTCAAGCTTTAACCAGGTTATCTTCAGACTCAACTGTCTTCTTTTGGTTGAGCGGCTGCTGTGTTTGCGGCTCGGGCAGGACTTCATTGCTGCCTAAGGCTTATTGATCATTTGAGGAAAAAGCTGAGTTTGACTGCGGTGTTCAAACAGCACAGCACTCGCTCTGTTAAAAGAGAAGTATAAATCATAGACACTAACAGAAACATCCACAGCTTTAGGTAAGTGCTAGCCTATAATGTCAGATGGCAATTTTTGCAAAATAACCTGCCAAATGTACAGTGTGTTTGATTAAATTCAAGTCTTTCACAGAGCAGATAATAATAATACTTAGTAATGTTTTCAGTATTATTATTAGTGTAACATGGGAGTGATCGCTGACAATTGGGATTCGGATCCAAATGCAGGTTTATTAAGAAAGGATGGCCAGGCAAGCAACAGTCAACAAAGGAGCAAACAGATGTATATGGACAATCCAGAGTTGTGGTCGATATACAGGCAGATGGTCAGTACAGGCAGGCAGCAGACAACGTAAACAAAACAAAGCAAGGTTAAAAAACAAAAACCATGCTGTAATGCATACTATACAGTTTACAAGACTCGGCCACAGTGTGCATGTCTGTGCTGTATTTATAGTACAAGTAGTCAGTTTATGAGCAGCTTCAGCTGTGTGAGTGTTTGCAAACAATGGTGACTTGGAGCAGGTGTGTGTTGCATGACTGAATATGTAGTCCATAACATGGTGGATTTGTAGTCCGTAAGTGATCTATGTACATACCTGTGATCTGCAGGGGCTGGCCCAGCTAACAGGGAACGTTCCCAGAACATTCACTTACGTTCTTTAAAAGTTGTGAAAATGTTAGCACAGAACGTTATCAATGGAACGATTTTAGAATGTTCTCATAAAGTTGTTAATGTTCTTGTAACGTTGTTAAAAAAACGTTCTTATAACAAGGTTCTTGGAATGTCTTCAGGATGTTATTTGTACTTAATGAGCGTTCTCATAATGTTGATGAAAAACGTTCTTATAACAAAGTTTTTGGAACGTCTTCAGGACGCTATTTGTACTTGATTAACAATCTCATCGTAGGTTTTATGAACGATGTAAGAACGTTATGCTAACCATAAAGAAACATTCTAGCAACATTAAGCACCAGGACATTTCAACGTTATTGGAATGTTACAAATTAAGTTCTTAGAACATTATATTTTGGTGGAATATTAGGTTTTAAAAACGTAAGGACATTATGCTAACATTAAAAAAACGTTCTAGTAACATTAAGCAAACTGGACATTTCAACATTCTCTGAACGTTACATATAACGTTATGAGAACGTTCTCACAACCTAAATTTGTTAGCTGGGGGATCGCTGGTGACCGTGACAATTAGAGCCCGACCAATGTGTTTTTTGGGGGGCCGATAATGATATCAGGATGTAAAAAAATGCTGATATCAGTTTATCGGACGATGTTCCTTATACTGTATGCATGTCAAAGGAACGCTTACCCATTCGTGTGTACAAACTTTTGACTTCAGTACTATATACAAAATACAGTATATACATAGACATAATCGATATATACATTTTTGCAATGATTTATTCAGGAACCACAGCTTTTGCAAATGTAAACATCTCCAAATGAATAAATAATAATAAAGAAACTGATTTGGCATGTTCTATTGTAAATACTAATGGCTAATATTAAAATTAGCCTGAGTAAGCGACAGATGTACAACACGGTTATGTATTCCTGCATTCATTTTCTGATGAATCTGCTGTGGTAGAGCCAACTGAACGCGTACACTGTAAAACCCAAAAAGTTAAGGTAACTCAAACCAATCGAGGAAACCGATTGAAGTTGACCATTTAAGTTGAATGAACAAATAATAAATGAAGAGAACTCAAACCAACTGAGTCCAGTAAAACCTAATAAGTTTAGGCAACTCAGACCATTTGAGGAAACCGATTGTTACAAACCATTTGAGTTAAGAAATTAATCTATACGAGTACTGTGAACTTACTAGTTAAAGTTATGAGGTATTTCATTAACTCATTACCTTCAACACTGAGTTTAAAACTCTTTTCAAATGAGTAGAATTAACTTTCAGTACATTTTGAGTTAACTACGCTCATTTCATCTGATAAAGTTGACTGTTGGGTTTTACAGTGTATATTATATTGCTTATTTAGGTCCTCTACGAAAATGAACCATGTTTTTTTTTTTATAGTAAACTTGTAGCCATCATGTGTTTTTTTTTTCCGTTGATAAGGATTTTAAGGGTGACACGGTGGCTCAGTGATAAGCACTGTCGCCTCACAGCAAGAAGGTCGCTGGTTCGAGTCTCGGCTGGGTCAGTTGGCATTTCGGTGTGGAGTTTACATGTTGTTTCCCCTGTTTGTGTGGGTCTTCTCCTGGTGCTCTGGTTTCCCCCACAGTCCAAAGACATGTGCTATAGGTGAATTGAATAAGCTAAATTAGCTTTAATGTATGTGTGTGCATGGAGAGTGTATGGGCATTTCTCGGTACTGGGTTTCAGCTGGAAGGGTGCGTAAAATACATGCTGGAGAAGTTGGCGGTTCATTGTGCTGTGGTGACCCCTGATGAACAAAGGGACTAAGCAGAAAGAAAAGGAATGTTTATACAGATTTGGAAAAAGTGAAGGGTTAGTAAATTAGAACAGAATTAAAGATTTGGGTTAATTATCTTTTTTATCTATATGACGCTCTTATGTTAAATTTTACGCAATGCAATCTATTTACTCATGGATTACTTATAGGTTACTTTTGGCTTTTGTAAGTCTTCCTTTTATTAAGAGTCTGAATTAACAATATGAGATTAATACATAAGAAAATGTAAACATGAAAAAGATTTTGATGAGAATAAATCAATTATTAAATCTACTGCCATTGTGTCAATAATAGTCATCTAAATCATATAGTGCTGTGGCTATTTCCAGGTCGAGGTGCTTTGCCAATTCTTCTGCTCTCACTGCTCCCACATTCCTGTCTACACTCTTCACTGTTGTCCAGTAAAGATAAAAACCCAATTAAATATTATATAAAAAGTTATACATTGTAGAATATAATCAGATTACAGGTATATAATATGCTATACATTACGTAAGTGCATTCAATACCCAAAGTAGGTTATAAGTGTTCTCAAATGGAATATCCTTACAACTTAATTTTTGTAATATGATTAGGATTATGATAAGGATTTAAATGTAAATTACAGGTTAACACTATTTCAGTGTCCGTGTTACCTTTACCTTCTATAGCGTAGTAATAACTGTAAATGATGCAGCTGTACAAGCACCTTACCTTAAACCAAACCCTAATCCTGACTCAATAAAAAATTTATTATTTTGTTAATTGATGTTAATTGTCAGCGCAATTATATGTAAGCACTAAGCACTCAAGAACAACGGCAAATCTGTGTGTATCACCTTTAATTTCATTAATCATACATAACAAGATTGATGTGTAATAGCATCACTACTGCAAAGTATAATCCATATGGACGGTATAGTCCATTTCTTGTGTTCGAGTAAAACGAGGCAACTCTGTGAAGTCCATTTTATATAGAAAATCATAACTACATCTACAAAATAATCGATAAGTGTTCCTTTTTTGCTTTATTCTACTGTTATTCAGTATATGAAGGTAATGGAGGTGCTTCATCTATTGCATCTGACAGGATTTTCCATAGACATGTCTCCAACTCTGAAACTTAAACAGGATTTAAAGAAAATCAGGCAGCACTTCACAATAAGGTTATATTAGTTATTGTTAGTTACTAACACAAACAAACAATGAATAATACATATATTACAGTGTTTGTTTATGTTAATGAAAATACAGTTGTTCATTGTTACTTCATGTTAATTGACGGAACATTAACTAATGTTAACAAGTTCTACACCACCCACTCGCTATGAGCTGGGATCGAACCGGCGATTCTTTGCATGGAAATAGGTTGCTCTGACAAGGTCAGAGGTGTGAGGTTTACCTGCACAGCACTTCACTAGCTAGTGATACAGTGGCTCAGTGATTAGCACTGTCGCCTCACAATAACAAGGTAACTGGTTTGAGTCCCGGCAGTGTAAGTTGGCATTTCTGTGTGGAGTTTGCATGTTCTCCCCGTGTTCGTGTGGATTTCCTCCGGGTGCTCTGGTTTCCCCCACAGTCCAAAGACATGTGGTATCAGTGAATTGAATAAACTTAATTAACTGCTAATAAACTAAAATGTATGTAAATGGGTGTGAATGGTGTTTCCCAGTGCTGGGTTGCAGTTGGAAGGGCATCCGCTGTGTAAAACATGTTGGATAAGTTGATGGTTCATTCCGCTGTGGCAACCCGAGATGAATAAAGGGACTGAGTGACAAACACATTAAAGATGACAGAGACCCACTAGATCATGTGATTCGCCTGTTAGAAAACTTTATAGTACTTTATAATACTACAATTCTGAACGAAAAAGTGTATTATATCTAGCATGTTTTCAGTTGTGTAGCAAGCAAAGCTTGTCAAATAGTACTTCATGCATGCAAGGATCGCTGGTCTCACTCTCTCACACGCTTTATCCTAAAGCGACTACTGTATACTGGTGCA
The DNA here is from genome assembly GCA_903798035.1 of Danio albolineatus. Lineage (NCBI taxonomy): Eukaryota > Metazoa > Chordata > Actinopteri > Cypriniformes > Danionidae > Danio > Danio albolineatus. The sequence continues at coordinate 7,103,822 of CAIGQQ010034734.1, read as the reverse complement.
GAAATTACACTTATTCCAAAGCCATACTTGCATGCTGTCTCAGACTGAATATTGAAAGTAGCATGGTAAACAATATAGTGACCATGTCACAGGTTGTCATTGCTCAAAAATGAACCAATGTGAATATAAAGCCCACTTCACATCTGTAAAGCAGGCTAGATGGAATAGTGCTGTTTACTGATGTTTTGCAAATAAACTAAAAAAAATAGACATTATTTATGCTGTAAAAATAGATTTCAAGATTTCAGTGGCTAAACAACACTCCTGTGCATATAACCCATTCATAAAACAATAAAATCTACGTAAGCTTTGCGTGAATAAAATAGTTTTAAACATTACATTACCTGTCTAAGAGAAATACCTCAGCCATGGTGTCGTCCTTCCGCCAACGTGCAAAAGTAACTCCAATATTGATTCAAAAAGTTTTGATTCAGCATTTGTTTTTACCTCTCTCTCTGGTGTCCAGGTGAATGCTGCATGTGTGTATGCGCAAACGGCAGATCTGCGTGAACGGCTGCACAGATGTACAAATCTACATTTGTTGACAGACAGTTTGGGCTACTATCAGAACTATGGGAATTGTCGGCCTGGCAAATGTTAATTGGATGAACATTTTTTTAGTTTTATGCCTTACCCAAAATGTAAAAATACATATAAATATATTTAGATTATTTACTTGAATCATTTCTATTGGAATGTAAAGAGACTTTCAACCAGCACAACCAAAAATGTTTCTGAAGACAATGACCTACTCTACCTTTAACAGAAAAAAAATGATGATTCTTGGGACCAGCAATGCCAAGTCTGAACTGGTCTGGAAAACCCGTTTAAACCTGTAATCCTGAGTTTGTTAAGCCACAATCGTGGTACAGGGTCTTTGTTTCCTATTTACACCTGTCTTCTGTTCTGTTGATTACTCTCAGTGAGTGTATATTAGTTTAATACTTTGTGTTAATGTCTTCGTTCAGTGTAATTAAGCCTTGGTTAATTCCTGTGATCTCCTGGGTGTTTCAGACTTAAAATAAAGAGCGTTTGCTTAGAATCTTCTGGGTGTAAAGCCAAAAAAGCAGAAAACAGCGGGCATTCTTCTACTAAAAATACCCAATTACCTACTAATTCTGATAAGATTTCCATCTGATGGATACATGTGTACTACTCAGTGAGGCCACAGAAGAGTGATGCAACTAACATTCATGGGGACAGATCTAATATACTATGCATGCGGCACACACTTTGGATGCAGTGCGAGCTTAAAGCAGCTATGATCAGTGTGCTCTGAAACACCAGTGTCATTTGAGTAAACTCTGTGACCTGATTCAGCCAGGTGTGTTTGACAAGAGCTAGAGCTATACTAGAAATTAGATCGCCATTAAAACAAACTGGATGAACCAGTCCACATGGGAATAGAAAGAATATACCTCAAAATCAGATTGTCAACACCTATATTATCATAAACATATTATTCTTGCAAGCAGCATATGTTGAATCAACAATCAGCTCTGAACTTGAACAATAAACAAAACTCTTAGGGAACTTTTTTAGAATACACAGTGCCTTGAAAATAACATAGATGCAATCTACAGTCTATAATTAAAGGGACAGTAAGTTTTATATATTTTTAACATAAATTTTACTCAGCAATGATTAAAAGTAGCAATACCCACTAATAAATGTGTTTAATAGACATCTAAAGAAACATCTCGACTTAAAAAGGCTATGTGAACAGACATCTAAAATAGTCCAAAAATAGAGTAGATAAGATGGACTATTTGATGACTAGTCTATTTTTTGAACTATTTTTAGCCCTCTAGATTCACTGACAGCCCAAATTTAGCTTTGTTTTAGCCAAGACGTCTACTAAAAAGAAAAGAAATGCTTGCTTTCTAATTACCTCAACAATGATCTGATGTCAAACCACATTATTTGCAAATATATTCAACAAAACCATGCGCATTGCAAAAACAAATGGTCTTTCTGTCAGTATAACAAAAGCTAGTGCGGTTTGGAGCACGACGACTGAATACCATCTACTTGTGTTCTCAATTAATGCAATAAACATTAGACTATTATCACAATTAGCATAATGTGTAGAAGCTCTTTGTGCTATGAATGAAGTACTATATTGTCTGTTTTTCCAAACATTGTCTTTAAAAGGGGGGTTTGTGGCAAAATACAAGACAAAGAAGCCATTGGAGCCACTCCATTCTGTTCTTATGGTATTCCAGTATGGTATTCCAGTTTAGTGAAAAGAAGGTCAACTGGAGTCAGATTAAGTTGGCTTTGTCAAACTGAAAACAATGCAACAGCACAGCTGAAATGAATAGGTTTCATTGCTTCTTTGTTTTCATTATTCTTTCAAAAGATGGTGGGTCTCATTTAATGTAACGGATCAAATACATTTGTATAACAGTGTTATAGAGACTCCTCTTGTTTGTATGTACTCTGGTATTGGAGAAAAGTCCCGTGTCATCTCTAAACACTGTTTCACTTACAACACTGAGGTCAGCAGTTTAGCTTCACAGCAGCAGAGAAGAGCTGCATCACCAGTCCTAAAAACACTACGAGTGGATTTAAACTTACTTACCCAACCGGGCGTATTCTGTATTAAAGAACGACTGTATATTGACACAGTCATTTATCACGTGCTCCATTGTCTCTTTAGAAAGTACTGTAGCATCTGCCAAATAAATTAACCCCTCGTTCACCTTCCCGCATGGCACTTTACTAATCCTACTATGGAAAAGGTTTATGAATATGTAATATGGAAGGCTGACGACGTTTCCTATAAGTCCATCCAGTTCCTCTATTTAATATTCATGAGCCAAGTTTGCTGTCTGTCCAACGCCTGCGTATTAGCAAATCATTGCCCGCTTCGGGAAAAGATTGCTACTTACGTCATTCATATTCATAAGTCAAATTCAGCAAATCGTTTCGTTCTGCTGACCTGAGAGTCTCGTCACGTAATTAATATTCATGAGAAAATCCTTCTCCGTAGTAGGATTCTATAACTGTCAGACTGGCCGGGTGGAGAATGCGGTGGACAAGTGCGCGGTTTCTATCACCATTTATTCCTCTGATATCGCTCCAAATTATGAATTATCTTAACGTAGTACTGAGAATCGTTTGACGATTGACATGAAAAGGAAAGTCTGAAATTACTTTAACGTTAACATCATTTAACGGTGAAGAGAGAGTTTCTTCCGGACTGTTTCGGTTATCAACGCGGGATTTTGTTGTGGATACCCAGCCCTGTTCAACCTTGTGCCGCCAATGATAAGTTCAGCATCGCAAAGCGTCCACTTGACTTTTACACGACCACCATGGTGCTTTGGGAACCAGTAAAGTGGACGAATATCATCTCGTTTCATCGCAGCCTCCGAGTCCTCCAGCATCAGCGTCTGTCTGTTGAAGCCGGTTTAACCCTACTCACGTGGAGCGAATTAAAATAGTTAATTTATGTAATATTCGTCCTGGATTTAGAAACAAAAAAGCCTGGTAAATGCTGATATTTTGTAACTCATCCTGACATTTCACGTCATTTCATTTGAATGAAACCCTCCATTTGAATATACTCTAGTGTTCTCCCTGCTAAACAAACCATGAATTTCCATGCTGGTCCAGACTGGTTTGAAGTTGGTTTAGATAACCTGGCTAAAAGGACTTGGTCTTTTGATTAAGGCGTCTAGTTTGTGGGTAAAAATTAACTTTACTAGCTGGTTTCTCAACAAAGATAGTCACAGTATTGATTAAATTGGATATTCTCCAAAGTTCTTACATTAGGATGAATAACAAACATACGTGACATGTAATTCATTCAACTTTTTTACATTTTGACAGTGATCCAAGATGACATCGGAGGTCAGCCAAATGTCATTGAGTGAGCTGCCGATGGACAACTGGATGGCCCATCTGCCCAGTGCACTGTGGGATACCCCTATCTGTTACATGGCTATTCCAGGTAATTAAGCAAACATATTCATTAATACGTTCACTAATTGCATGAAAACTGCTCTTATTATGCACCTCTGATTATTGAACATTTTTTGGGAGGGGGGGATTTTGAATTCTTCTGTGTTGTCCATGAGTTAGTTCCAACAGTGACACATTTTTATTGTTGAATGTAAATCCAAAGCTTTGTATTGTAAGGTTGAGTTAACAAAAATATTTTTTTAAGAAAACAATTTCTGTTGTCCATCATGAGACAAAACAAAGGCACAGACATGTTTTACAATAAGTCATTACAAGTTTAGAAAAAAAGCTCAGACTTACATTTTAGTCTGGGGATTAGGTTTAGGCCTTGTCTTTGAAATCAAAGAAATCTGTTTAATTTTGGTTTGCTTAACGTTCTCGCTGTCATTTCAAAGAAAGTCAGTGTGAAACAGAGGTTCTTACTCTCTTTACCTCAGTAGTATGACATATTTCCTGCTGAAACAGAATGTTGAACTAAGGGTGGAGCTATATCACCTTGTTCCACGTCATTTCTCATGCGAAGTAAACTTATGGTGGGAGAGGAGTGGTTAAGAAGCCTTCAGAATGATCTCATCAGTGAAGGAATGCCATTCCAGAGCATTCAAATTTGAGAGTTTTTACTAACTCAAATTAACTCGCACAGATTAGTGAGCTAACAATGTAAATTTTGTAAATTTTGACTTCACAAGGACTTTAAAAACCACTTTGAAAATACAAAACAATTTTTAGTTTAATTTATGATGTATTTTGCAACAGAGCTTACCGAACATGCAAAACAATGATGTGTGGTGAGCTATATGTGCTTGTTGCTCAATGCTGACTTTCAAAAAGTGTGAAGGATTCATATGAGTACTCATATGCTTGAGTAGTATATTTCTATTTTGGCCACATTTTGTGATGTCAAGTACTGTTTGTTTGGACGCAATCTGAAACTTTTTTGGTGTTCAGATTTGATTGACAGCATTCGCAATTATTCAAACCAGTCACACTATTGTTTGTTTTCATTTAAACAAGCCTGCCGAGCGTAAAAACTATAGAATCGAGTAAAACTATGAGCGTTCAATCACTTGAAGAAAGAGACATGAGATCCATATTTTGATTAACTGCATATAATATTTATTATTATTAAAATTATTTTGCCGTTTTATTATATTCAGTAATTCGCTTATATTTGCTAAGTTCTGTATAGTGTCTTCGTGTTAATGGTAATGGTCTCTTTGTGGTTTGCAGGAAGTCATAATGCCATAACTTACTGTCTGGATAAGAATGACCGTTCCCCAGTGGACCTTACTCAACCAGATATGTTGCAAAAGCTGGACAAGTACATGAAACCAATCATAAGACCATTTGTTTACAAGTGGGCAATAGCACAGGTATGTAATTACCCTCACGAACTATTCAAATTTTTTTTTTTACATATTTTACTTTTTTTTCGTATTATTTTAAATTTTATATATAATAATTTTAATATATTATTTATATTTTTTGTCATATTTATCCTATTTTTTATTCTAACTTTAGTGAAATCAATATAATCATCAACATTGATGTTCATTTGGTGTTTTTGTACTTTGCATTGCATTACTTGAACACCTTTTGACAGCATCTTCAGTTTTTCTTTAACAATTAGTAAATTATCTGTATTGATTGAAAGCCTCGGTGATCTTCATATTCATATTTGAAATACAAAATCATTAATACTATAAGAAAGCATAATCAAATCCCTTAACTCCAAATATGTCGACTTTGTCACATTTGAAAAGGCTAAACATAAAAATAAATGCAGTTGTGCTTGGTATGGTATCAAATCCCTGATGAGGTTATAGACCAATTTATGCCAGCATGCATCAGCATGCATCAGCAGATTCCCGTATCGTCTCTGAAATCTATCAGCAAGAGAAGAAATAAATTGCCGTCTGGTGTCCTGGAGAAATCCATCAAACACTCAGTGGCTTTGCTATAGCGAAAGCACAATTAAATAGGATAGTTATGACAAAAGTAACATTGATGGATGGGCAGATTGTCCCAAATCTGTAGACGCGATACGGAAATGGTATTTCACTTTTAGTGGTTCAAACTCTCACTGTTTGTTTCCAGCAAGCCATTCAAGCACTATCGTTGCTGCACCTGCATTGTTAATGATTATGCTTTACATTATTTACTATAGGAGTCTTGCATTAGGGAGCAGTTAGATTGTGGAGTGCGATACTGTGACCTGAGGATTGCACATCGGCCTAATGACAGATCAAATGATCTCTACTTCTACCATGGTGTTTATACAACTATTACTGTGGAGGTAAGACAACCGACTGCACAAAATCATACAAGTGTACATTTCTCAGCTTGTTGGTATGTTGTGCAGTAGTTTGAATTTGTCTAATTTGAGTTTAAAGCATAGAAACAAATGCTATTTTATTGAATGTAACCAGTGTATTGTGTTATTTCAGACTGTATTAAAAGAGATCAGAGAGTGGTTGGATGTTCACCCAAAAGAAGTGGTCATCCTCTCATTTAGCCACTTCCTGGGCCTCAGTCAAGAGCTTCACTCATTGCTTGTCTCAACTATAAAGAGTGTTTTTGATTCTAAACTGTGCCCCAAAATGGTAGGCATCTTTTTGTTTTTGTTTTCATTTTGTTTTAATTAACAGATGATTTGGAAGATTATAATTGAAGTGGCCTTAGTATATTTCCAATACTGTGATGATTTGAAAACATTATTAAAAAGCATGAAAAGATGTTTCTGATTTTTCTACCAGGAGCGTGTAACACTACGGAAATTATGGAGTGAAGGTCATCAAGTTATCGTTTCCTATGAGCACAATACTGCCAACTGCAACAGAGAATTGTGGTCCCATATACCTTATTGGTGGGCCAACAAGTGCAAAGCTGAAGCACTGATCGAGGAATTCGAGCGAAGGAAACAAAATGGCAGACCAGGTAATCCTTATGTCATAAATGCTTACTGTAATAGAGTCTTTACGTTTAATTTCATGTTTAATTTTAGACACTCCCTGTAATGCAGTGACAAAATGCATGTCGACGTCATGTATGTGTAAGCACGCATGCTTAGCGCACGTCTTTACAGCGTACTGTCCTGTAGTATTTTGTTTTAATGAATGAATGCGTGTAGAACGGTTATGTGCTTTACATTGATGTGCATGCATGAGCGGTTGTTGCTAGAGAGGAGAATAATTTGTATTGTTTATTAAATTAAACATTACAGTGTGTGTTATTAATGTCTACAACACCTACCCCAACCCTAAACCTAAGCATCTCAGTAAGCATGCGGGTTACAACCATAGACATTATAATAGATCTTTGGTTACAACATCCACTAGATAATGGACATCTTATTCATGCATTTTTACATTCATGCATCCATCACGTTGTGCATGTGCACTTCAATGTTCTTGACGTAGTGCATGCATGATATCACTGTAGCGAGGACTCTTTGGAGCTTTGGACAATATTTTTTAATCAAAAGTTGCTTTTGTTGTTAAAATTCACATGAGCTAGGATTAATAAATGTTTTATTAATTTGAATGGTAACTAATGAAGTAGTGGAACCGTATTGTAACGTTACCCATTTTGTTGTATTTTGTGACAATTTTATATACATTTTTTTTTTTTGTTAAAATAAAAATCACTGCGTATTACAGTGACTTTCCCCCTGTAACAATACCTCTTAAGCTATCATTTAAACTATATATATTTTTAAGAAATTATATTTATTTCTCTTTATAAAACTATGAGCCTAGACAAAAATGCTTTTTGTAATAGTAACTCATTACTCAAAAAAGTACTTAGGTTATTTTATTTTTTTGAGTAAATTGCTTATTTTTTATTTTCCTTTGAATTATCAGTAACTTGTTTTTTTATAAATATTTTAAAGAAAATATATTTATTTATTTTTTTTAAACTACAATCCTTGAAAATATGCATGCTCATGAGTAGGGCCAGACAGAATCTGTGGACATTTTTTCCTATTTTTGCTGAGAATTTTATAAAAAATCTGCAGATTTATGCGGAATGATTTTGGGAGTATCGTAACTGAAAACTTAATATATGTAATAAAAAATTATATTTAACTTTTATTTAATGTTTACAATGAAAATCCAATTAGATCCACTTTATTTGGTAAACAAAGCAAGTCTCTCATATCATACATCTACTAAAAGACAGAACATATTACTTTACAAACTGTATCGTAAATAAATCAGATGAACATTTTCATATTAGCCAATAATTATACTCAAATTAATTTTAAAATAAACAGAAATTGCCATACATTTACACAAGGCAATAAATAGAATCAATGATGGGCTAAAAATCTTATGAAATCATGAGTTATTTTATTTATTTAGTCATTTAATAAGAATTTTTTTTATTTTTGTTTAGGAAATTGTTTATTTTTTATTACTTATGAAAAATCTATCATCTTTGGAAGTGTGAACATATTTCCTTACTAGTTTTATTTTATTACATATTTGATTCATTTCAGTAATTGTCTATTTTACTATTTCTCTTGATTTTTTATCTTTTTTAAATAGTTTTTTTGGGGTTTTCACCTTTATTAGATAGGACAGTAGAGAGAATTGACAGGAAAGCTTGGGGAGCAGAGAGAGGGGAGGGATCAGTATAGGACCGCGAGGCGGAATCAAACTCAGGTCGCCATGAGCACCAGAGTGCATGTGTCGACACACTAACCACTACACCACTGGCACCGACACTATTTCTCTTGATTAAAAAAATCTTTGAATTTCATTGTATTTGCTTAAAACTAAAAAAGCAGTGACGAGAGAAATCATCAGTTCTCACGTGCATTATTCTCCACAGGCGGCTTCTTTGTAACTGGCATCAATCTTACTGAAGACCTGAAGTACATATGCTCCCATCCCACAGAATCACTGAAGGATTTGGTAATGTCCACATATCCCACATTACTCAGCTGGGTCAGGCAACAGAAGCCCGGCTCCAACACCGGCTCCGTTAACATCATAGCTGGAGACTTTGTTACAGAAAGCCAATTCATACCAACCGTCATTGCACTCAATGAAAATCTGCTCAACAGGACCATATTACCACAACCTTGATGCTCTTTTACTCGCAAAATGTTTTTAACATTGAAAAAAAAGTGTTTCTTGTTCAAGTTGTTTTAACACTAGTCAACTTTGCACTTTTTTATAAGGGTGCTTACAAATTAGACTTTATGCTGCGTCACCGCCATTCATTTCAGTGATGGTGCATTGAAAGAAAGAAGAACAAGAGTATGCACCATCAACCAATAGCACTTTCCATATCCTGTCTGTCAAATCAGAGAGCTCTATCTAATGTGTAAGCACTCTGAGGTTGATAGATAATTTTGAGTTATGGGTAAAATAATGTAATGCACTGACTTTTATGACTTGAATTTACCGTCTTAAGCTTATTTATGCAGTCTTATTTATGCAATATATACCTCGGATTTTGCAAAAAATGGTAATCATATTTTAGGATGTCATCACGAAGGTCCGGGTTAACACAACTTTAGCCTCAGACACAAGCACATTACAGTCCACAATAAGTAATAATAATTTCACCGTTTGCATGAGAATTGCTGAAGACTACTCAATGCAAGCCTGCACAAATAGGATTATCAAACACTCAGGATTGTTCCGTTATGTTCTTTTCAACTTTGTACTGTGTGGAATGGCAACATGGAAATATGATTCCAATAAGTACATGTCTGCATGGTGCATACAATCAGACGCATGTTGAGACACTGGAATATTTTGTGGTTGTGCATATGTTCTCTGACACAGCATGCAGTTTAATCAACATGTATCAGTTGGCATTGCAAAAAAAAGTGCTTATATTAACTAATATTAACAGTTGGATGGAATTTAATATATTTGCATTTTGTACATTTAGTTAATTAAACATATCCATACATGTTAATACATTTTCTGGATTTCAGCTAAAGTTGCTCTCTAGAAAATTTGCCAGTCTTTAAAGCTGTTCTGAAGTTTGTTTTATTCTATTTAATCTGTAAATGCTTTCATTCCAAGCAATAAACAGACACTCCTGGTTCTGAAATAGTCATTTTAGCTTTACAGCGAGAACTTGTTTCTTTACAGAAAGGGTTAAGATGCAAATAAACTCCTTTTTAAAAAAATTTTTTTTGGCTTCGGTCAGAACACAAACAGAAGCAAAAGGGAGAAAGCTTGCTTGGTAAAATATCCTCTGCTTTGTTTTATTGATCGTGAAAGCCTGTAGTCTAAGTGAACCTTTGACTGATGGTTTAGTGTTATTTTCCACCTCAAAAGATGATAAAGTGATGAAAGGTCAACCGATTTCCAAACCACAACCCCCCAAAAAAGAGAAAATTAAAATTAAACTAATATTGCGTCACTCCATTGTTTGTAGTTTTAGTTATTATTTACAATGATTCTGTATCCTGTAACCTGCTGGGGAGGGGGATTGTTGGAGAAGGATAAAAACAAATAAGCTTATAAAAAGGGCAGGTTCTATTGTGGGGTGTGTACTACAACCTATAGAAGAGATTGTATATGATGGAATGATGGACAAATTTTTCAGTATGATGAACCACGATAATCACCCTCTTTTTGATATAGTCCAAGGCTGTGCAAGCTCTTTTAGTGCAAGATTAATTCAACGCCGGTGTTACAGAGAAAAATACAGGAAGTCATTTTTACCAACAGTGATCAGATTATATAACCAAAATCATACTAGATGAATTGTGCTGAATTGTAATAGTTATTAGATATGGACAAGTGTATACTCTTTGTTTTTGGAACTAAGGTGTGCAGTATGTATGTAATTTTATTATTGTTTTTATATATATGTGACTTATTTTATCTATTTTTTAGTATGGAAAGCTCTGTTGTGACATGTGAATTTCCCTTTGGGTATTAATAAAGTCAACAACAAACTAACAATGGTTAAAAAAAACATGACAGAACGAACTTGCCTAACAAGAATGAATGTCAAAATACAGAAAACAGTATGACAGGGCTGTTCTGCAATCAGCTGTTAGGTGTGAGACTGAAGCAGGAAGATAACAAAGGAAATAGCGAGCTAGCATGTCAAGTCAAACGCGTCTCAAATGTTTACGGACGAACGGTTCTTTCCGAAAGATCTGTTGTGTGTAACACAAAGTTCACTCAGATTAAGTTTTGTGGTCACCTTTTAAAGGAGTTGGGCTTTGAGCCTCGTTATTGACGATGTGTTATCTGTTGTTTGGTTCAAACGCGACTATTTCAGCGGATAGACTCGCTGTGTTTTCGCATTCTTTTAGATAGAGTTTTAAAGAATGTGTGGTTTACACTCCGGTAAACTTATGGATCAAATCAGAGAGGATGACAATCAAGAAGACTGGATGTCACGTTTACCAGAAAAACTGTTGGATATCCCTTTAACAAATCTCGCAATACCAGGTGAGCCTATTGAAACTGGAGTAATTTTTTTGTTGTTTTGTACAATTGTTAAAGTTTACATTTTTTACACTGGGGTTTACTTTTTGTTGTACTGTAACATTCAAAAGTTCAATATCAAAGTGGTTTTTTTTTCAGTATTACAGCCTTTTTCGTCATTGTTTATGTTTTTTTTGTAAAGCTTGTGCCCTAGTTAAATTTTAACAAAACGTATGGAAGGCTATTGGTGACAAAATTCTTCAACCGAAAGAAAGTGTTCGTGTCAGCAGCACCCACAGAAACTGTCAAAGCATTAAAGGTGCAGTAGGTGATTGTCTTTAAGAAACATTTTTGTAGTGCTGGTTGAATGTCTCTTCAGCCAATAGTAATGATTAAAGTAAACGATCTAAATGTATTTATATGTATTTTTACTCTGGATAAGGCATAAGACTAAATAATTTTCATCCAATTAAATAATGTCAGACGACAAGTAACTCAATTACCACAGGTATCTCAAATTGTCTCTTGTCTTTGAATTTCTGCGCAGCCTCACTGTCCCTCGCGCTCTCATGTGAAGCACAGCACGAATCTACCGCTAACAGAGAAAAACCAACCAATTTAGCTTACCCAAACTCTGAATTGGGTAAGCTAAATTGTCCGTAGTGTATGAGTGTGAATGTGTGTGTGTGTATGTTTCCCAGAGATGGGTTGCGGCTGGAAGGGCATCCACTGCGTAAAAAATATGCTGGATAAGTTGGCGGTTGATTCCGCTGTGGCGACCCCGGATTAATAAAGGGACTAAGCCGACAAGAAAATGAATGAATGAATGAATGTTTAACTCCAAAATCTCAAAATTCCCTATTATATAGTCAGAATTTGATGTAAACTATTTATATTCGTCTCTGTTCAGGGAAATTATTCATTTATTTTCTTTTCGGCTAAGTCCCTTTATTATCCTGGGGTCGCCACAGCGAAATGAACTGCCAACTTATCCAGCATTTGTTTTACACAGCGATGCCCTTCCAGCCGCAACCCATCTCTGGGAAACATCCATACTCATTCACACTCATACACAACAACAATTTAGCCTACCCAAGTCATCTATACCACATGTCTTTGGACTTGTGGGGGAAAACGGAGCACCCGGAGGAAACCCACGCAACCACGGGGAGAACATGCAAACTCCACACAGAAATGCCCTCTGACCCAGCCGAGGCTCGAACCAGCAACCTTCTTGCTGTGAGGCGAATGTGCTACTCACTACGCCACCGTGGCGCCTGTTCAGGGCAATTGATGGCAATTTTCAAGTGTATTTTGTCAGTATGTCTGGTTCAGTAAACCTCGAGCACTTGCTTTCAGAGGAAGCAGCATTTATTTTACAGCTAGTACCCTGACAAGCTACACGAAATCATGTTCAGAATCAAAATGGATTTGATTGATTACAATAATAACATTAAGATAATCATTTCGGTGACTTTTCAATGAACTATGACTTTGTGTAGTAAATGCTGCATGTAAAAATACCACATATCGACTGGCATTATTATGAAGTGAGTGTGGAATAAAGCGGGTTATTCTAACAATATAATATCATAATAATAAACTACTTTTACTCACCACACTCCATACCATCCGTTGCATGTTTGAAATCAATCTTTTTGTCAGATGATTTTGTAGTCGGATGATTATTAGTCACACTGAATCAATCAAAGCAGCTAAATCTTCCGTTTATAATGCAAGGCTATCCTGGTGTTTCTTCTTCTTCAGTATTTGGAGTTTCCACAAGAGAGCGGCCCTTCATCAGAGATTTACTGCTGATTACACAACCATCCATCCCTGACAAGATGTGCATGACAGTCACAGCTTTACTCGATTGAGTTTGTGATTTCATTTCAATTAATCACCAAGCCCTAGTAGTGAAGTAAGGATAAATTCAAATGTTGTACCTACTCAGATTGTACATGATTTTGGATGCACCGAATGTATCAGCAACTGAAGCCCTGACATCAGAGGTTATGTTGACTTCCATAAAATTGGTCAGGTTGTGCATTTTTACATGTACTGAACAAACATGTTACCTATTTCCATGTTCTTACCTAAAGTTGCAGGTATTTATTTAATTCCCACACACAAGTGAATGTTAATGGGGACATCTGTTGTTTTTTGTTATCCTACGAACTTGTTTATTCTTATTCTGTCTCTTTAAATTCTCTTCCAACTGTGAACCGACATCTAGGTTGACACTTGGACAAATGAAGTGGTGCAAAACCAATTCAAAGTGTACGCTAGTTCAGTAGCATTTACATGATAAAAAATGGACTGTGCACGTACAGGATACGTATGCTGTGCTAATGACAAAATATGTGGCAGAGACTTGTGTATAATATAAGCAAACCTTAGTGCAGCATAAAAAAGTACAACAATATAGCTTAACCCTAAACCACCCAATCTGTTTGTCGAGAGACTTTTGGCTCCAGTAACCTTCCATAATTTTACATTACTCGAGAGAACAATTTTCTAGTCACTCAGATGAAATCCACCAAAGGATTGATTTTATCAATGTCTGATGGGTAGTATCAAGCAATGCTCTACATAGTTCTTTTGTTTAATGCTCATTGTACTCAATTGAAATGAAAATTGTCTTCTATATATGCGTTGGCGTGTGTTAAATGTCTTATAATAATGCAAGAAAAACCCACGATTTTGCTTTCATTTGCTTTCAGGTAGCCATGATGCAATGAGCTACTGTCTGGACATTAGTTCTCCACTGCTTCGGTCTGAATCAGACACCTTCAGGTTACTGGATAGAGTTTTCAACTGTTTCACCCGGCCCTTTATTTACAGATGGGCCACTACTCAGGCAAGAATATCCCTCGACATAATAATTATTGGTAACTCTTTAAAATAACAGTTCATGAATAATCATGTATTAATATGTAAACTAAACATTACTTTATTATGAATTAATGAGGAGTAAAGGTAATCATGAACTAACTTTAACATGAGTCACATGAGTTCATGTGTAAATAACTACCTTATTTACTTGTTAGTACATGTTGTTAATTCATTTATTAATTAACATTCAAGTTTAAGTCAAATGTAACCAATATAAACTCATGAGCTGTTAATGTATAATTATGTCGTAACTAGGGTTAGACAGAATCTGCAGACATTTTTTTGAGTGTTTTGTTAAAAATCTGCGGATTTATGCAGAATGATTTTGGGAGTATCATGACTAAAACCTTAATATATGAAATAAAAAGTAATGACTTTTTAACTTGTGTTTAATGTTTACAATACAAATCCAATTAGATCCACTTATTTGGTAAACAAAAGCAAGTCTCTCATATAAGGGGGAGGGGTTCTGGGGTAACTTGCTATGGGTAATTTAATAATGTTTAAAAATGACTAGAAAACATTGCTTTATATTAACTAATACGGTATTTATTTTTTTACATTTTATAATGAACTTTTTACAGTAAAAACAAATCAATCAAATTTATAACAAAATTACACTAGTTTTCGCCTTGATTTGCTTGCTGATATCTTCTTCATAGTCCTCTATCCGTCCAGTGACAGCATTTTTATTTTAAAAAATCAGATTCATTTACATTTAATTAAAACATTAAATTTCTGTTTGATTTTTTTTTTGTATCTCAGCAATAAAACAAACAAAAAAAGTTTACGTCAAATTAGAAATGACAGCCTCTGTGTTAAAGGCATTTGCTCCAACCCTCTCCGTCATACTCACTCTCCTCTCAGACGGGATGGTGGTTCAAAAATCAAAGGTTACAATGGGCCAACTTTGGCCCGCGGGCCCTGCTTTGGGCATCTCTGCACTAGACGGATGTGCTTAAAGAGTTCATGAGTAGTTAAGAATGAGTTGATGATGATGTGCCCCTCCAAGTAAAGTCACAATTTTTTTATACATTAACATATGATCAGTAAATTAAGCATAAACTGATGTGGTAATACAAACAAGCATGTACTCAGTAATGTAAAGTAACAAATTACTGTAATAGAGTCGTTTTTCCACAGAAATTGTCATTTACTAAGTCGTTTTAAATGTGTACTTTTACTTTCCCTCCTTTACTCCACTACTTTCCTTCAACCCACAGTCACTACTTTATTTTTTCTTGTTTATGGGGATTAGTAAAATCAATCCTGTGATTCCTGTGTCTAGTCAAATCGCACATAGAAAGTAAATCGCATCATGATGAGCTACCTCAAGACATGGGCAATTTTCAATTGCAGCAAACTGTTTGGAAGCATTTAAAGCGTCTAAGAAGATATCCAAAATCTTTACACGCATTGACCCAGAGACTGTTTAGATGCATGTCACTGATGAGAAAATGACGGATGTTTCCTGTATGATGACCGAAATGGCCTTAAACACAAGATGTCAACGTGTCGCCAGATTGACGTTGTACCCCAACGTCGTAGGTATGTTGCATTTTGTTTGGAAATGAAAAACAGATTGACATCACAACACGATATATCAGGCTTACATCATTTTCCAACATCCAACCTAAAAATCAACCAAATATCAATGTCTAATTATGTTACAGCTAGACGTTGTGTAGACGTTAGCCCTATGACGTCTATCAGATGTTGGATTTTGGCCATACCTGACAAATAAATTTCAGTATTTGACGTCAATATGATGTCAGTTTAAGATGTTGGCTTGACATTGGATTTTGGTCACTTTCTAACACAACATAAAATCAACCAAATATCAATGTTCTTTGACGCCGTAATTGAACATTAAAATAACGTTGTCCTTGGACACTGGCCAGACGTTGAATTTTGATCACCTGTCATCACAACCTAAATCTAAGCTAATATTAACATCTTATGATGTTGTGTGCCTGCTGGGCAATAACTAAATGCACTACAGAATGTTACGTCTACACACATCCACAAATTAAATGTAAACACATCAGCTTTTTACAGCGTAATACTCACTACTCACTACTCTTGAGTACTTTTAAAAGGGCTACTTTTTACTCATACTTTGAGTAATATTTACAACAGATACTTTTACTCGCACTACATTTTCAGCAAGTAATGGTAGTTTTACTTACATTTTTTCAGTACTCTTTTCACCACTGCATGTACTAACAAGTAATTAAGAGAGCGGTTATTCACACATGAGCTAACGTGACTCATGTTGTAGCTAAAGTTAGTTCATTAGGGCTTGCATTAACTCACCATTCGTTCATAATAAAGTAATGCTTAGTTTACTTATTAATACATTGATATACTATTATTGTAAAGTGTAACCTAATTATTTTACGTGCTTACATTATATAAAATTTCATAGTAGAGATACCAATCTCTTCTTTCCAGTAGCACTCATAGTGGTAGTTTATATCTGGTGTATTGTATAAAATCTCCTTATTATTGTGTTGCAAACAGGTAATAAACATTGTGGAGCAGCTTAAAGCAGGCATTCGATACTTTGATCTTCGAGTCGCCCGCAAACAGAATGATAATTCCAGTGAGCTTTACTTCACTCATATCATTTACACACACGCGACTGTGATCGTAAGTATAAACCCATTGAAACGACCATCTGTTAACGTCTGTCACTTTCATATTAATATGCAATGTGCATTTTTGACTTTCCAAACATGTTTTATTTTATAGGAAACTCTAGAGACTGTAAATTCATGGCTTGAATCTCATCCCAAAGAAATCGTCATCCTGGCTTGCAGAAATTTTGAAGGGCTGAGTGATGACTTGCACGAAGGATTCATCTATAGACTGAAGAACATTTTTCGCTCCAAGCTGTGCCCTCAGGATGTAAGAAAAATTTTGGAATATTAAACACAATAATACATTAGTGGTCAATTTACGGAATAGACAAACTGTAGCTTTATTAAGTCAGCTTCATTGAGTCTCAATGGGATGATCGTACAGGCAGGGTCAGATAACAACAAACGAGGATAACGAAGGAGAAACTTAACTCAGAGTCCGTGAACAGGTGACTGGTCGGGGCAGGTGGCATACAGTGGAGAGAGTGTTCCATACAACAGAGAGTCACAGAAGGCAGGCAGCATCAACGGTAGGGACCCACATAGCAAAATATCTCTGGCCCAGCTCTGGCCCACACAATCAGCTTTTGCTTGGCCCACATGCCTCAGTGAATTACGGTACATGACTGGACCAAGTCTAGCTTCCAGACAAGGGCCAAACATGGACCATATCTGGGCCAAGACTCAGCCAAAATAATCACCCATCATTGGGCCTGACCTGGGCCAGATATGTTGGTGTTTCACGACTGCAAGGGAATCGATAAACCCATTAATCATTGCGCTTTAGGCGTACTATGGCCATGCTTTTTCTCAAAGTGACCTGATTGGTAGAATTTATTTTCTCTACTTAAAAACAATAAAATGTTTTTAAATGTGGGTCAAGATTGACCAAACTGACATGGCCCACATATCAATTATTAACATCTGGGCCAAATACTACATTTGACATCTGGCCCAAATAGTGTGTGCCGCCTTAAAGACGGTGCCACCTCTGCCAAACCAAGGCCATGTTTGGCCCACATGCTGTATGCCAGTGCCGGATAAATGCCTGCTTTACCAGATTTATGCCAAATCTGGGCCAGAATTCTTTGCTACTAGCTACAGTGTCGAGATCCCGAAGCGCAAGTGTATCGAAACACTGCTTCGGGCATGATCCGAAACACTCAGGTCACATGACAGAGGTCGGAGATGTCACACAAGTATGCTCACCAAAGCTGCACATATTTGATTTTGATATGCATTATTTAAAATTGTGGTAATATGACATTTAAAATATATTTTTTATTGTAAAATATTTGTAAAAATGATAATTTTTCACATCATTACTCTAGTAGTATATACATTTTGTTTATTAAGATCTATTTAACTATGTCCATTTTGTGCTTCTCAGTTATGCTTTATTCATTGTATTGTTTTTAGGGTGAAATTTTTTAAAATCTGTCCAGGGATAACCGATGAAAAATAGACTTTTGGCTAATTCCAGTGCATTTTCAGCAATGCTAATTAAAGTACACTGTCAAAAGTAAAATAAACAGATAGATAGATAGATAGATAGATAGATAGATAGATAGATAGATAGATAGATAGATAGATAGATAGATAGATAGATAGATAGATAGATAGATAGATAGATAGATAGATAGAATTTAAGATCACATGATTATTCCGAAATCTAAGATGATTTGGTGAAACGTTTTCATTATGTGTAGAAAACCATGAAACACTACCTTTGGGTAAAGTGAGGTTTTACGTAACTCATTTGGCAAGGACACAATAGATTGTGACATTAAAGATGTTTACAATTGTTTTAAACTTTAGATAAATAGCATTTGAACATAACATTCATCAAATTCTAAAGAAGGGCGCCACGGTGGCGTAGTGGGTAGAACGTTAGCCTCACAACAAGAAGGTCGCTGGTTCAAGCCTCGGCTGGGTCAGTTGGCATTTCTGTGTGGAGTGTGCATGTTCTCCCAGTGGTTGCGTGGGTTTCCTCCGGGTGCTCCGGTTTCCCCTACAAGTCCAAAGACATGTGGTATAGGTGAATTGGGTAAGCTAAATTTCTGTAGTGTATGCGAGTGAATGTGTGTGTGTATGGATGTTTCTAAAGCAATTGGTGGCAGCTGGAAGGACATCCGCTGCGTAAAACATATGCTGGATAAGTTGGTGGTTCATTCCGCTGTGGCAACTCCAGATAAATAAAGGGACTAAGCCGACAAGAAAATGAATGAATGAATGAAATTCTGAAGAAAGCACAATGATTTCTCAACAACTATGCGACAGCAAACCCTTGGGCAATTTATCTTTTATATAACAGGAATTAATAACATTTAAATATAATTAATAATTCATTTAAATGATAATTAATAATTATTAGTTACATTTATTTTAAAAAAAAACTTTATTTTGAAGTCCACTACTAATTTGCTATATTACTCTTATCTTAGATTAAATAAACTTCTATATTTCAGTTTGTACAGATAGATCTTGTAAAAGTTTTATATTTTCTTTATTGTACTTATATGTCTCCCAAATCGCGGTGGCACAGTGGGTAACGCTGTCGCCTCACAGCAAGAAGGTCGCTGGTTCGAGCCTCGGCTGGGTCAGTTGGCATTTCTGTATGGAGTTTGCATGTTCTCCCCATGGTCGCGTGGGTTTCCTCTGGGTTCTCCGGTTTCCCCCACAGGTCCATGATAAGCCAAGCTAAAATTGTCCGTGGTGTATGAGTGTAAATGAGTGTGTCTGGATGTTTCCCATTGATGGGTTGCAGCTGGAAGGACATCCGCTGCGTAAAAGATATGCTGGATAAGTTGATGGTTCATTCCGCTGTGGCGACCACAGATTAATAAAGGGACGAAGCCGAAAAGAAAATGAATGAATGAATGTCTCCCAAATGTAGATTCTCACTGTTATTATTTTTGTTATTGTTATTATTTTAAGGTCATGAATAGTTGTTTAAACATTTCGCTGTATATCATATTGTGTGTGAGACAAATAAAATTTGAATTAATTAAATTTATTTATTATGGATGTCTGGTGAGCACAAAATATTAAGAATAAAAAACTGTATACAAGATCATTTAGATGTTGTCATTCATGAAATTGTTTCATACATGTTTTTAAAGGGGACTCCGTTGACTTTACGGGGCTTGTGGGCATCAGGTTGTCAAGTGGTGCTGTCATATGACGACCAGTCAGCAACTCGCCATAAAGAGATGTGGCCTCCCATCCCATACTTTTGGGCTAATAAGCCAAATGCAGAGGAGCTGCTCCAGTATATAGAATGGGAGAAGCAGCTTGGTCGACCTGGTGAGAGAAGCTTTTGGTTGACTGTTATTAAAAACCTTAAATATTAGGTCTCTAATCAGCATACTTCTATTGCGCAGAGTGTTTTTTCGTAGCAGGCTTGAATTTGACGGCAAATCGATGCTTCATTGCCTCAAATCCTCAAGAGTCTCTCAAAACTTTGACCATGAAGAACTGGAACCATGTGCAGGAATGGCTTGAGGAACAGAAACCAGGAGCCGAACCCCTGTGCCTAAACATAATAGCAGGCGACTTCATTGGACTCCTTCCTATCTGCTCGCTTGTTATTTCTCTCAACAAAAAGCTACTTTAATCAAGCTGCTGTTGAAGTGTTCAAATATGAGAGTTTGTCAACTTCTTTATTTAGATATCACATTTAACCGCAAGTTGAATTGGCCAAAGTGCTTCACATACAGTAAGACGTAGAAATGTAAAATATACAAATGACATTCATTTAAAGTAGAAACATTAAATGAAACAAGTCCACAACAAGCGTTTCTTAGAGTATGTCAAATGCCGAACTGAACAAATGTGTCTTTAACTGTGACCTAAAAAGTTGGAGACAACTCCACAAATTTGGCTCCACCAGAGCACAGGTCGCCTTTTGATTTCTTTTTAGACCTTGATTCATTACCTGATCTGAGTGACCTGCTCGACCTTCACACAAGTCTGTAATCAACCTCAGTCCTGATCAAAACTACTAAATGTTTTTAAAAATGACAGGATTTTAACTCGTTAATTGCTAAGTTCACAAATATTGTCATTGATTTGGTGAAAAAACACACACAATGATGTGTTTTCAATATAAAAGTAATTGTGGACAGGATTTGTTTTTACCTTTTATTACAGTCTTGGATATGTGAATGATTAGTAACAACATTGGCTTTAATTCATGTTAGAATTTAGTTTTTTCTCCCTGATTTACTGTTTGGCGGCTGTTTTTGCCCCATTGACTTCCATTATAACCACGTTTTATGGTGCATAAATACACAGTCTTTGTTGTTATTTGCTCCATGTAGTTCTGAGAGCTGAGATGCACAAAATTCACTCTCACACACTCACAGACACGCATACACACTTTAATTTGCTGTTATACTCCATATAAAATCCAGAAACTTAGCTTTTTTTGCACAGGGGTGTTTACTTGCAGTTTTTGTAACACTTTATTTCGAATGGTCCATTTGAGTATTAGTAGACTGTCTACTTAATATCTGTTGATACTGACATTCAACAGACATTTAACTGACTATAAGAAACTTTGCAGGTACATGTCAACTTACACTAACCCCAACCCCAAACTACTGATAATCTAATGAGAATTAGTTGCAATGTAACTTAAATTCAACAAACGGACCATCAAAATAAAGCGTGACCGCATTTTTTTTTAAATCTAAAGGGTTAATGCTGCCAATTGATGATCAACAGTACAAATGACACATTTGAACTCTTGAAAAATGCATGATTATTTGTTGTTGTGGTTTTGCAGTCAAAAATTGTGGTTATAATGAAAGTCAATAAGGCAAAAACAGCCACCAACAGTAAATTAGGGAGAAAAATGAAAATCAATCAAAAACAATGCATCAAAAGTAATTATAGTAGATGTAAAAATAAAAGTAGTTGTTTCACATGTCCACATGACTGTGATAAAAGGTTTTAAAAATTCAGTCATCAATTACTTTTTATATTGAAAATAAGGTTTTTTTCCATTAAATTAGTGACATCATTTTGAAATTTGGCAACTAAAGAGTTAAAATCCTGTCATTTTCTAAGAAATTTTGTAGTTTTGATCAGGACTGAGGTTGATTAACAAATTTATGTTATATTTATCTGGTGCATTTTTCAGCAGTTTAATCTAGTTTATGTTTTCATCCATAACATAACAAAAAGGTAGTGCATTTGCCCAGAGTGAATTGTTGAGTTAAAAAAAAAAACTCAAAGTATTTTCTCATAATAAGATTTGTCACCAAAAATCATTCTACTAGCTGAAACACAGAAAACGTTGTGGCCAAATTAACACTCTAAATCAGCCCGGAGAGGATGAAAACATCCCCAACAGTACATTAAAAGTTAAAAACCAGGAATAACATCTTAAATTAAATTCTGCACTTGACTGGCAACCAATGGAGAGAAGATAGCGCCGGAGTGGTATGTTCTCCTTTATTTCGTACTAGTCAGTACGTTACTTTAGCGTTCTACACAAGCTGTAGATGTAAAACATGTCACTGAAAGATCCCATTTTTAGGCATAATGCTGAACAAACAGAAGGTTTACAGCCTAGAAGCATATGCAGGTCAGTGCAACAGTGCAATATTTAATCCTCATTGTTTTCACATATGCCTTTTACTACACCATGCTTCTCAATAGACATTTAGCATTCATATACTGTTCATATTACCACACATCATCTTTGCTTCTCAACGTGCAATTTTATTGTATCAAAATATAGCCTTTTACATTTTTAAATACTCACAAAGCAAATAAATATTTACACAGCATTATTTGACTGAATGTGTGTATTATTTTGGACGATCTGGCTACGAAACGGGAGCCGTCTGTTATGAGGTGACCTGAAAGAGCTTCCTGTAGCGGCCATATGCAGCCTGGCTAATGATGACCTTGACATTGGCGGTGCAGTCGTCTCCTACATCATCTACCGCCTGAACCGTCGCCTCCTTATACAGCCAGCTGTGAAAGGCGGAGGACAAACATGTAAGTTCACCCAAAAATAAAAACAATTCTGTTATTATTTCTTCACCTTCATGTCGTTCCAACCCCCTGAGACCTCTGTTCTTTTTCAGAGCACAAATTAAGATATTTTATGTGAATTCTGAGATCTCCCTCATCCTCCTTAGACAGGTTCCAGATCATTTCCATGATTTCAGGATGTTTTTTGGTATTTTTCTAGATTTTAAACAAGTCTAGAACCTTGCTCTCTATTTATAGTTTTCAGTCATGTGACCTGTGCGGAGGCCTGGCAGGCAAAAAACAAGAAACAATCAAACCAGTCATATTTCCAACTGTTTCAAGGTATGAATATTTGAATCACATATCAACAGAGATATGATCATAAACTGTAAATTGTGTGCACTTACGATCTATAAAACTGCACCCGCAAACATTTTTCATGTCACTGTCAGAAATGCAATTCGGCAGCTTGTGGATATTCCTCAGTGGTTTAGTCAGTGGTGGTTTAGTCAGTGTCTGCTTGCTTGGTGTCGTTTTGCTTTGCTTGGATTATATTTGCTGGTAGGGAAAATCTATCTGTTCACTTCTGCTATTTGTACTTTGACTTTACATTTCAATTGATACTTGAATTGTACATAACCTGCAAATAGAATAGAAACTGTATAAATAGCACACCAACGTACTGACAGTTATATGAGCTATGAGGGAAGTCTGTAGAAGCACAGCCCAGGCATGTCTCTTGTTAGTTAGTTATGCTGTATGTATGTATCCAGCTTTTTGGCTAAAAAGTGAAACATTACCCACAGCCATATCACCATGCAGCTCAAGACTCACTGAAGCTAAGCAGGGCTGAGCCTGGTCAGTACCTGGATGGGAGACCACATGGGAAAACTAGGTTGCTGTTGGAAGTGGTGTTAGTGAGGCCAGCAGGGGGTGTGAGTCCTAATGCCCCAATAAAGTGAAAGAGACTCAATACTGTCAGTGAGTGCCGTCTATCGGATGAGATGTTAAACCAAGGACCTGACGCTCTGTGGTCATTAAAAATCCCATGGCACTTCTTGTAAACAGTAGGGGTGTAACCCCGGTGTCCTGGCCTGATTCCCTCCATCGGCCCTTAACCACCCAGGCCTCCCAATCATCCCCATCCACTGAATTGGCTCTATCACTGTCTCTCCACTCCACCCATATCTGGTGTGTGGTGAGCGCACTGGCGCTGTTGTCCTGGGGCTGCTGTCGCATCATCCAAATGGATGCTGCACACTGGTGGTGGTGCGGAGAGACTCCCCTCATGACTGTGAACGCTTTTGGTGTATAGCCATACACAATAAATGCGCTATTTAAATACACCTTACATTACATTACATATTACATTACAAAACCACCCAGTCTGACTTGGTGGTCAGCGAGAGCTCAGTAATTTTTTGCCTGCCAGGAGTTCCCCATTATGTTACATAAAAACTATCAACAGAGGATATGGGAGCTTTCCGATTTCATTTAAGGAAACAAAGACGTGAGGAATCAAAGAATCAGAAACAGGCGTTAATAAAAAGTCTTGGAATAGTGGAGTATTGGCCCATTTGAAAGGAGAAAACGGCAAGCATCCCGATATCATGAGGCTTCTTCGCCGTCATGAAATCTTCACCCTGCCTGGATTTTACAGAAAAATTTTGGTTTCTGTGACCTGTATTACAGTTTTGTGTGGATGAATGACCAAAGAACGTATGAAAAAAACCCCTGCAGTTTTGAAAATATCTGTGTTTGTGTGGACAGGGTCTAAAATATCTTCATTTGTGTTTCTGAAAATGAACAAAGATAATTCAAGGGATTAGCAACGACATGAGGGTCATCAATGAACAGAAACTTTAGGTTGAACTAACTCTTTAAATACTCATTAAAGAAAAAAAAACCTTGAAGTGTAACTGAGGGTCATTACAAGACTTTTTGAACTTATATCAATGCTAATGAGGTATGATCTGGTTCTTTTCCCAATGCAAACTGTTAAAAAGTAAGTTCATGTGTACTTTTATTTCAAACTTACGATAACTGAGAGGTGTTGAGCTGCACCTTGAGGGTCATCATTTGTTTCCCAGTATACTTAAGCACAGCTTCTTCAATCTTTTCTTTTAATGCCTCCAGACCATGCTGTTTCAGAGCTGATACAGGGATAACCTCAGGATCACTCGACTCATATCTGAAGATCATATGTTGTTGTTAATTTTATTCTATAGGATAAACCCCTTAGAAGGCATCATCTCCTTCTTAGAAGGGTCACAGTTCAAACATACCAGATTAAAAAAACAAATACATCTCATTCAAAAATACGGTAGAGTGTTCTTGGTGGTTGGTTGCTTGGTGTGTTTTTTTGTTGTTGTCTGGGTTCTGTTTTGTGGTTAGTGTTGTAGATATTTTAGCTTGTTGCTAGTGTGGTTGAGATCATTGCTACGGTAAAGTATTCCAAGTTCTTTTAGCATATCGCTAAATCAGTTGCTAGGATTGTCTGGATGGTTGATGGGTGTTTTATGTTTCCAGTATGTAGTTCCTATTATCCATTTTAACAGATTGCTATGTGGTTGCTAGGCATTTTTGTTTTCTAAGACGATAGATAAATCTCACATCGCATACTTATTCTGTGCTATTTTGTAATTTAATTAGTGCAAGTCTTGCGTTCACTACAACATGGTTGAGTGTTTAAGTGCATAGTGTGTCATTTGGGATGCAACTAAAGTCAAAGTGTGTTCAAAGATGTTTTAGTATGTTGCTATGTGGTTTCTAGGGTGGTTGCTAAGAAATTTAGATCACAACATGTTGCTTTTTTTAATCTGTTATTATGTGGTTGCTAGGTGTTTTTGTTGTTGGGCCATTTCAAAAATATTTGAGTCACATGGTTTAAGCCAAGGTATTTAAATCTGCAGCATTAATTGAGGTTTGACAATGGGCTATATGCACACAGACTTTTAATCTTCAGCCAGGCAGCCTGTCGGCTTCCGGTGACCTGTCTTTCCATTATAAAATTGTCATGTTTAAGATCTGATTTCTGTAAAAATCAGTGATCTTCACTGCCTGTTAGATATACGATATGAAGTGGATCTCAGATCAGACAAGAAGCACTGCATTAAATTAGATTTTCCCCCACCGTGTCTTAAAAAAAATGACAGTTTATTTTACCTTAGTATTTTCAATGGAATTTCTGCACTAGTCTGTTGCTACTGACGGTGCTGGCGGTTACAACGGTATTTAATCTCGTTTTACACTTGAACAACTAAATGAATGCTATTCAACTGAATTTATTGTAATTCCATTACAACATCAATGCTGTAAAAACAACCTTGTGAAATTGAAAACAGTCACATTAAGCTTTCACCGGAAGTTTATTGTCGGCTTGAAAACTCTAGCTGTGCATAGAGCCCATAGTATGAGCAATAAAGGCCACCTAAAATGACAATTGTATATAATTGTTATTTGATTATTACTGTCATACACAAACGAAGAAGAAGACAGTTATGGCTCACCCCTCAATGAGGTCAATCTTATTGTGCACCTCTATTATGGAGTTCAGGAGTCTTTCTGGGATCTGAAGATTGTTCAGCACATTCAGTACATTGACCTTTTGGCTGACAGTTTCTGGATGACTGATGTCTCTCACATGAATTATGAGGTCCTGCAAAAAGAGAGGGAGTTAAAACTATCTATACTCTTATAGTTTAAAGGGGACCTATTATGACACTTTTTTCAAGATGTAAAATAAATCACTGATGTCTCTAGAGTGTGTATGCGAAGTTTCAGCTCCTAATACCACAGAAATTGTTTTATAACTCTAAGAAACTGCCCTTTTTAGGATTTGAACCAAATTGGGATGTTTTGGTGACTGTTGCTTTAAATTGAAATGATATTGTGCTCCCAGCCCTCTTTTTAAATGAGGGTGGTGCTATACACGCCTATGTGTCAGCATAGTGGTAGATTCAAGGCAGACATCTGCTTCTCACTTTGGGCTGTTTATCCCAATAGATAGTCACAAATGGGCGGGGCTCTCCTCCTTTGATGATGTGTACAAAGGGAGAATGTCAATCAAAGTGTAAAAGGGAAGTGTGACTATAAAAAAAACTAATAAATTTTTGCCATTAAAGGTTGGCTATATTCATACACTGTTGCCACACAACTGTGTTTAAACCCCTTATAAAAGTGATTTTTGCACAATAGGTATTGTTTGGGTACATACAGAATGTATCACATCCTCCAGCGTGGCAGAGAAGGAGTCTATCAGCTGATGAGGGAGTTGCGACAAAAAGCCAATGGTATCTACATAAAGTACAGTCATGTGACACGGCAGCTGTCCTGCATGTACTGTAACATCCAGTGTGGCAAAGAGCTGGTCTTTAGGTTGAAGTCCATCATCTCCAGTCAGAGCTTTAATCAAAGTGGTTTTACCTTTAAAAAACAAAGACTGTTTAATGCGCTTCTTCCAATCTCACATAACAGGTTGATATAAATTCAAAGCTCACCACAGTTGGTGTAGCCCATGACAGAGATGATGGGAAAGTCTTTGTGTTTGCGCTGCGAGCGCAGCAGATGCCTCTTCCTCCTCAGTCGCTCCAGGGCTGATCGGATCTTCAGCTCTCGCTCCTTCAACAATCGCTGCTGCATTTCATACATGGTTTCACCTTAAAACAACATTCTTCTTAAATACATTCACCGAATATTAAAAATTACCTTGGAATTAATGTTTCAAGTATAATATGGTTGTTTTTGTCCTTACCAGAACCCATAATGTACCTTGAACCGCCACCTTGCTGGTCTAAATTTGCAATTTCATTTCTCAGGCGTGATCTTGTGTGTTAAAAAAACAAACATGTTTTTAATTCTGTTTGGTGTTTACACCTATTAGTGTTTACTTTTCAATTAGAAATAGGTGTAATTAAACAGAGTAAATAAAATAATGCCAATATCATTGTGTTGGGGTTAGTAACATACTTTTTAAAAGAGATTTAATACTTAAAAAGGATGCATTAAATTCAGAAACATTTACATTTATAATGTTACATAAAATTTCTTCAGATCTAAAAAAAAAGAAAGAAATGAAAATAGAAATAGCTCTTTTATTTATAATCATCACAATGTTTGACATTAAAAAAATATTTTAATATTTTTTAAAATATTAAACAGTACAAGTATTTTTTTTTAGCTTTTAATAATTTTCTTATAAGTGTTTCTCAGGCAACAAATATTAGCATATCAGAATGATTTTTAAAATATTGTAACATAAAACATTTCAAACTATTGCAATGATTTGCTGAATATTTAGCATAATTATCTTTAATAACTTGCATTATATCACACCCACCCCCAAGCTTTAATCAGTTGTAACTGCTAGAAAAATATTAGTTGAATTAATCAGAAAACATAGATAAGAACATTTTAATAACGAACATGATTTACCTGAACAAGGGTATCTCTGCCAAAGAGATCTGCAGTTTAGCCTCTTTTGTTTTCGCGTTACAGCGAAAAATGTGAAGAACGAGTGAGTATCTGTCAAGCACCTTTACTCCCCAGGCTTCCTGTAAGTCTTTCTGAAACATAAGCAGAGCACATTGCATAATTGTTTTGGAAAAAATAACACTTTAATTACAAATATATTACAAGATAGAACTTCTGATCGAATTACAGCCACACTGAATCTAATGCAATATATACCAGTAATAACTATGCACACAGCATGCACCATAATCATCAAAATTTCATGGTTTCAAGTTCTTAGAAACATTTGTAGCAGCAGTTCTAAAAACGTTTTGACTCCAAGACCTCCCATGGTCTACAGTAATACGTGTGCTTTATAATATAATATAATATAATATAATATAATATAATATAATATAATA
>CAIGQQ010034734.1:7018516-7049584 GCA_903798035.1 Danio albolineatus | reverse complement strand
ATGTCAAATACCCTTAGTTTAATATTAACATCTAAAAAGACGTAACAGTTGTGTTTTTAGCTATTAACTTGGTGTATTATTATCTATATATCTCAAATATAGAGCCATGTAAGGCATTCAGAATGTTCAGGAGTGTAAAGTTCATACAGTTGAGTGGCAATGTGTGTGTGTTTTACAGGCTAGTAATAGAATGAATAACATGAGCAAAGCTGAGGTTGCAACTCTTGTGTGACCTGTTTTTTTTTCCTTCAGCAAAATTCATGTTCTGATTATGCCAGATGATTTTTCAATTTTCACATTTCTGAAAGAGAAAGTATTGTTTGATTTGCACCCTTTGCTCAAGCTTGTTTAGAAGATGATGAGTTTTTATGACAATGTCACGCTTTTAGCTTTTGTTCTATAAGTATACAGTAACATGATAAAAATGTGGTCAGTTGTTGGTTATAAGACCAGTTTTAAACTCTTGTAAATTATGAAAAACATGAATTTTGAAAATAAATTATGTTTTATCAATGTAAGGAGCCATGACAACCAATTCTATTTAAATAGCTGATTTTTTTTACTTAATTTTTAATATTATGAGATTTGGATATTCAAGATTTGATTTAAAGTAATGAGATGCATATAATGTGGAAAATGTTAATTATATATTCATTCTCAAAGCAGCTTAATTATTTAACTAATGTCTTTAAAGGTACAGAGTAACCATCACTAACCTTTTATGTTACCCTTGCATTAAAGAGAGAGACACCTTCAGCTCTGCTTCAGTTCTAACTTTTCATTTTCATTTCTCAATTATGCCAATTAAATATTATAATAATTACAGCCCTTCAGGTTCAGCTCCCTAATAGAGCGAAATCATTCAGATTGTATCAGGGTTGAGTCAGAGACTGAAGACTGTAGTAGAGACTATGGAACATGATTCAGTCCTACAGTGTTTTATTCAGAGCCAGAATGAAGATTACTCTGTAGAACACAGGGATACATAACTTTTTTCCTCTGCAAGGATGGTATCAAAACAAAGCATTACTGCACTGAAATGGACCTTACTTTCCTGTAGACTAAAAGCTGACATCTATCATGTTGTAGAAGCACCGCAGCTTTGAGTTTCAGGCATGATGAGGATGTATTTTGTCATTTTCTTTCTTTCTGGAGTGCGCAGTTCTTTTATAAGAAGCAAAAGACTTTATATCTATATCACAGTATTTTGTTACAGAATTTTTATTAACAAATGACACATTCAAGTTTAGCATGACAGTCTTAATCTTAGTCTTAATATCCAGTACACACAGACAGATACACACACAATTCAATTTCCCGAAAACAGCATGACCAAAACAGTGCAGCACAAAAGAGGGCAGAGGTCTGACCAGTTCTGATGGAATGACCCTTGACCTCGGTATTGTTAGCGTAGCCCCTCTTTGAAAACTTTAATAGGGTATTGTCCTCTCTTCCTGCTGAGATGTAATTATGAACCCGATCCTCTCATTAACTTAAGTATTCCAAGCATAGTTGTCCAAGCATAGTTGTCATTGTTGAAACTGGGCACAAATTGAATTAGTTCAAACCCCCGCCCTCCTGAACTTAAATAGATTTCAGAATCAAATTTCTTAAATAATTTCTAAAAGGGTCAACCCTAAATAAGCTTATATGTAAAGAATAACACAAGGTGATGATGTGAACATGAAGTATGAGCCAATTATTCCACTTAGGGTGTGACACGGTGGCGCAGAGAGTAGCACGATCACCTCACAGAAAGGTCGCTGGTTCAAGCCTCAGCTGGATCAGTTGGCTGTTCTGTGTGGAGTTTGCATGTTCTTCCCGTGTTTGTGTGGATTTCTTCTGGGTGCTCCGGATTCCCCCACAGTCCAAAGACGTGGTATAAGTGAATTAGGTAAGCTAAATTGTTCATAGTGTATGTGTGTGAATGAGTGTATATTGATGTTTCCTAGTGATGGGTTACAGCTGGAAGGGCATGGGCTGCGTAAAACATATGCTGGATAAGTTGGTGGTTCATTCCGCTGTGGTGACCCCAGATTATTACAGGGTTTTTAAGAATGTTTGCTAAGATTATATAACTACTACAAAGCACATTTAATTTAATTTAAAATTAGTAATAATATTACAAATATAACTATATATAATAAAATCGTTTTTGGTCATCGGTTCTTCAATAAATAAGTAGTAAGATCTTCCCAATTAGATAGATAGATAGATAGATAGATAGATAGATAGATAGATAGATAGATAGATAGATAGATAGATAGATAGATAGATAGATAGATTCTAAAACGTTTGCTACTTATTAAACTTGGCCTCTACTGTCGAGAAAGCACTCAGTGAAGCATGCTTTGTTTTTGTTACATAATAAGGCAGCTGGACCCTAACACTGATCACGTGGTCCAGCACGCCTCCTTCGTCTTAATCACCAGTGAACTTCATTTAGCCAATTTTTGATAGAAACTGTTTATTCTGCAAACCCAAGGACACAGCATATCACCGTCAGCTGCAGGCATGTCTTCAGAGATGCAGAACGACAGCTTTGCTGGTTACCAGCCGCTCTTCAAGTCTTTCGCCACAAATGCGATCCACGTTGGTTCAGAGCCCGAGCAGTGGAACTCTATGGCCGTAGTGCCTCCTATTTCACTGTCCACCACCTTTAAACAGCACGGCCCCGGTAAACACGAGGTGAGTATAGACTTGAGATTTATTTTAGAGCAGCGTGATTGAGGAGAGATTATTTCCACTCCATTTAACTAAATATGATGCAAAATATCAGCGTGACTTTTAATGCCAGTCAATACAATTTTTGCTAAATTATGAATTCATTTCGTCTGCTTTCTAAGAGACTGGAAGTCATCATCAGTCACAGACATATTTGAACGAGACAAGATATACAATAAGAACGCTTTTTTATAACAGTGGCTACAGTAATATGAAGTTGACTGAATATTTACTCAACACGTCATGAGAAAAGCCAGATGCTTGAAGTAAAATATGCTCACCTGTGAACCGCTAGGCGATTTTCCCCCTTTGCTACAATATCGTCTCATTGCTTAGAACGAGTTTATGTGAAATGTAACTTTCCTTTTACTCGTTTTATTGGAGTACATACCTTATGCCAAAGTGTCAGATTTGTAATGCTTATTTATCCTGTAAATCAAATATGTTCTTTTCCTGACACACTGCAGCATGTCAAATGCCACAAACATTGCCGTTATATTTAGTGTTTTTTTAAAACTAATTTTCTTTTGATTTGTATTTTCATCATTCACAGATGTTATACTGTATGTTCACAGTTCAGAACGTCTGTTTTTGTGTAGAATCATGAATTCAACACTTTCTTTTTAATGTTTTTTTCCCCATGAAGGGATTTGAGTATATCAAGACTGGTAATCCCACCAGAAACTGTCTTGAGAGAGCTGTTGCTTCTTTGGATGGAGCAAAATACTGTGAGTCTTTCACCAAAACAAAAGCAGTTATTTTATATTGTGTGTACAAATGACGTTGTCATTAACTTTTGAGCTTGCTGATAGGTCTTGCTCTTGCCTCTGGAATAGCAGCAACTGCGACCATCGCACATCTTTTAAAGCATGGAGATGGAATTCTGTGCATGAATGATATATATGGAGGTGGGTTGTGACTCCTACAGTATTAAAGTAAAAAAATCATTACATTAAAATTGTGAAGAGCTGATTTTTTTTTCTGAAAGTGATAATACGTTTGTTTTTTCTCCACCAGGAACTAAAGAATATTTCAGAGAAATAATTACAGAATTTGACATTGATGCATCTTTTGTTGACCTCACAAAGCTGGAGGAGCTTAAAGCAGCTCTTAAACAAAATACAAAGGTACAGCTGGGAAGGTTTTTCTAAGAATATAATGACGTTTTAAAATGTTTCTGTGACATTTTTTAAAATCCACAGTTAAATCTCGAGGTTTTTGAATGTAAATTTTACCAAATGGGTTTACCACTGTAACTAAAATATATGGTATTAAATATTACCGTTTTTACAGATGGTTTGGTTTGAAACACCCACAAACCCTACATTGAAGGTTGTGGATATCCAGGCCTGTGCAGATATTGTACATAAACACAATAAGGACACACTTGTTGTTGTGGACAACACTTTCATGTCACCCTACTTCCAGGTACACACATTTTATGAACAATCGTAAACCAATATTGCTGTTATCTAATGTCAATACATTAGGTAACATACATTTAAAATTACAATTAAAAAGTCACAATACCTGCTTTATTTAAGGTATTCAAGCGCAAAGATAGTTTCTATATACTGAAGTAGATGTAAATAAATAGAAAACAAAAAAAGCTTAAAATAGAAATATTTCTTATGTATTTTTCATCCCTGAAACAGCGCCCTCTTGCACTCGGAGCAGACATCTGCATGTGCTCTGCAACAAAATATATGAATGGTATAAGCTTATAATAGTATAAATTAGATGCTTCATATCTAATTAAAATTTAACAGATCAGAATTAAAATGATCTGTGTAATTCCAGGACACAGCGATGTTCTCATGGGGCTGATTTCTGTCAATCGTGAGGACCTGTATAAGCGACTGAAGGTTTTGCAGAATGGTAAGCCGTTTCATCTAAATAGAAAACATTGAGTTTTAAACATGACATAAAAAGTCTATTTAATGGAAACTTTCTCTCCCAAAAATAAAATTCTTTCATCGTGTGCTCACCCTTCACCTGTCTGAATGTCTTTGTCTTCTGAAGAAAAGTTCATTCATTCATTTTCTTTTCGGCTTAGTCCCTTTATTAATCTGGGGTTGCCACAACAGAATAAACTGCCAACTTATCCAGCATATGTTTTACACAGCGGATGCCCTTCCAGCTGCAGACCATCACTGGGAAACACATACACATGACCTACACCCTCATTCACACACATACACTATGGCCAATTAAGCTTACCCACAATTGTGGAAAATTGTTGCCTTGGAATTATAAGGTTCTATCTGCGTTCTAAATGATTTTGAGATATTGAGCTTCAATGTTTTTGTATTCCATATAGCAAACAATATGTGTGTAGCAGTTCTCTTTCATACATTCACATGACAAAAACTGTAAATGTACGTTAAATTTAAATTATTAAAATTATCTTAAATTTGCAAGTTGGGGTAAAAAAACAGGGCAAATGCAGAAAGAACCATCTAATTCTTAAAAGTCATTTTCGCTTGGAGTTATGAGGTTTTATCTGGCAGATCATTAATTGAAGCATTATTACTTTTCAAGAAATACAATCAGTCTGCTTATTAATTTAATAAAATAAATAAATAAAATAGGTGTTGTATAAAAATAATTTTAATGTTTGAGAAAGAAACGTTTACTTAATGTTTTAGGATAATTTTTTTTTGTCTTGTTCAAGCATGCAAGGCTGTGCTAAATATTTTGTCCAGTCCAGATGTAAATTTTATGTAAATAATATGGTAATATTTATTGTTGTAACTAAGACCCTGTAAATTAAATTAATTATTTGCTTTTCAAGGCTTAATATCAAATGTAAAGACTTAACAAACTTTAATAAACGCTGAAAAATGTTTCACTGACTGTATATTACGGTGGCCGAGAAAGGTTAACTCGCTACAATATAAGAAAGCACATGCAATAACAAAAAACACCAGCAGATTAAGAAACGATCTTCATCAATTTGACAGCACACCTGTTGCAAATACTCACAACACAGACAACGAAAGAAACACGCAGCAAATTATTCAAAACACAATGGAAGAAAACGCGTGCTTTCTCGTGCTTTAGTATATACACAAATAAAAATATTTCACATTTAATATATTATATTTTTTTAACAACAGTGCAGTCCGGTGTAATGACAAAGAAAACTGCTCCTGATTGGTCCTCCTGCGTGCATTCGAAATGCTGATTGGCTCACAGAAAGAAGCTTATAGAGCCAGGCTAGAGTTCGACTTAAAATGTAAAAACATCACACAATGTAAATAAGTTATCATTTTAATAAGAATATGTGAATAACTCAAGTTTGACAAGAATGTCAGATACAGCCTTATAATTCTAAGGTATGAAATGCTGCAATGAAATACTGGAAACCTATAACCATTGACCTCCATAATATTTCTTATCCTTACTGCGAAAGTCAATGGTTACAGGCTTCTAACATTTTTTGTGTTCAGCAGAAAAAGGAAACTGGTAAAGGTATTAAATCGCTTGAGGGTGCGTAATTGGCCAATTTTCATTTTTGGGTGAACTATCCCTTTAACATCCAAATGTTCTGCAAAGGCTCTTCTCTTTATGTCTCAGTTGTGTGAGTTTGATGGGAGACCAGAAGGTCTGAGGTCTATTAGTTTGTCACAAACACTTTAAACCAGGTTATTTAGTAAGAATGACCCTTTCTTAAAATAAAGCTGAATTATTGCACTGTACTAACAGCAGAGAACAGATGAATTGTATTCATATGAATATGTAGATTGATAAAAATTAAAATCTACATTTGTTATGGATGACTACTGTATACTGGCACAGTATGATGAATAATTATGTGGGTAGAGGCATCTTAAGGGTTTCATTGTTCTCAGATTTTATGTAAATTTGAAATGTAAAACTATAATTCACACAAAAAGGTGCTTTATTGCTGTTGTATGATTTGCTTTGATTTGTAATCATAGTTGTAAGACCAATGATTTATACCACTGAACTTATTACTAAAGTTTGTTAAAGATTAATCGCATCTCATATAATTTGAATAAATATGCAAAAGGTATGTGTTAGCATGCCCAAAAGAAGCATTATACAAAATGTTCAGACATTTCTTTTTAAAGAAAGAAAATCTAGCAAGAATGTGATTCCTTTATTATCCTTTTATGATCCTTTATTACCCCCCCCCCCCCCCATTGGGATCTTTTGTAAGAAACAGGAAGAATGTGTTTAATTTTCTTGAATAGAAAGTTATATGTCTTCAGGTGAATGTAAAAATCCTGTTTAATATCTGTAGACCATTTTTCCCTTTTGTTGCGACGTTTCGTCTCATGGCCTAGAAGTTATGTGTAATGGAAATTTTCTTATATCTTATCCCAAAATGTCAGATTTTTCTTTTGCTTATTGTTATCCTGTGTGTTGTGTAGTTTTTAATTCACTCTATTTGCTGCTTTGATCTGTTTTATTTTAAACACACACCTTACACCTTCATGTGGACACCAATACTCTGATTAGTCTACCATGTAAACAAAATTTTGATGACCTTAATCCGACTAAAGTCATAAATAAACTAAACTAAAAAGAAATTGAAGACACACGGAGTATTCCAATTTCATTCATATTATTGGAGTGTAGTACAAACATGTAAACTCCTTAATCAAACTATTAGCGTCGTGTAGGACTTTTCAATGCATTTTGACAAGGTTTTCTCGTGACTTTACACTAATATTTTCATGCAAATTCATCCTCGTTGTTACTCTGAAAAGGACCTTCAGTGTGTTCAATGTGTAGCATATTTTCACGTGTCTCTCTTTTGCTCAGCTGTTGGTGCCGTGCCCTCTCCATTCGACAGTTACATGTGCAATCGGGGTCTGAAGACGCTGCACCTGAGGATGAAGCAGCACTTCAAGAACGCGCTGGCTGTGGCACAGTTTCTAGAGGCCGACCCGAGGGTGGACAAAGTCATCTACCCAGGTCACTGACATTATTACCACATTATAAAGAAGTTTATGTTTGATGACTGTGTTATATTTTCAGTACAAATAACCTAAAGTCAGATTATTATTAATATATACGCTTCTAACTTTCTAATTTGTGTCAAGATTCATTGGGGAACAGCATTCATATAAAAAAGGATTAATTTCGTCAATACGCTGGAGTCTTTGTTATGAGATT
The DNA here is from genome assembly GCA_903798035.1 of Danio albolineatus. NCBI lineage: Eukaryota > Metazoa > Chordata > Actinopteri > Cypriniformes > Danionidae > Danio > Danio albolineatus. Next base: position 7,041,712 of record CAIGQQ010034734.1, on the reverse strand, counting down.
TAATCAGTTTAACGTGTACTTACTGGCTAAATTATTAAATATTCAAAATCTGATTCCAAACCTTTTGAATGATAGGAGAGTGCTCTACCTGAGTTATTTTGCTTAGAAAAAATGAGGTGATTTAAAGAGTTTTTATTAACTCTTGGTCATTTTTTTTTCATCAGGTCTTCCATCTCACCCTCAACATGAGCTGGCAAAGAGACAGTGCCGAGGCTGTTCTGGGATGATCTCTTTCTACATCAAAGGAAAACTGGAGCATGCTTCAACCTTCCTCAGCAATCTGAAGGTGCTTAAAAGCATCATGTTGTTGGAGAGTTTTTTTGTATGTTATGTTTTTTTGGACAATGTTGTGTTCTGAATTTCAGGTGTTTGCTCTTGCTGAAAGTCTTGGTGGTATTGAGAGTCTAGCAAAGCTTCCGTAAGTACTGAGGCGGACTTCTGAGAATTTCTACATGTTTTTGTGTTTATCAAAAGCATGTGTTTTTAAATGAGTGTGTTAGTTGGTAAACGTATTAGAGTGCTCATTTCGGATGACCACAAGGGGGCGCAAGCACGTTAATATTTACTGGAAATAAATAGACGCTTGATGCCTGAACATTTCGCATCCAGTGTACGTTGTTCAGCGAGAACTAAATGAACGTTTCTTTAGGCCATACTAAAGAACTCGGCCTTCAGTGTAAAAGCAAAGTAAAAACTGAGAACAAAAGCCTTTTGAATCGTTGGTGTGTCATATTTGTGATGATTTTGTTCACAAGTATTTCACTAGATTGCCAAAGATAACATCAATGAATTATCTCTTGGTCAATCTTCCTTGATATCAAACCTTGTCCAGTGTTACGATGATTTATCCTGGAGAAAATAGATTTTTACGCTGGAAAATTGGTTTTGAATCAATCAAAAAGTCATTTTGAGGAGACATTTCATCCACTTCTGTTTCCCATAGTGCACTTTTTCTATTCTAGAGCGACTATGCCTCATGTTTCAATGAGTAAGGATGAAAGGGAAAAGCTGGGCATCAGTGATACACTCATTCGTCTTTCAGTGGGTCTGGAGGACGAGGAAGATATTATTGCAGATCTGGACCAAGCACTCGGTGCTGCAGTGAGTATTTCAGCACCCATATTTATGAATATAATGTGTCAATAGATTAAAACTTGTACTCTAGTTTTCTTGCCAAATCCATTTATTTTGCCATCATTTACTGTATCTTGCAAAGAAAATCATTAGACCGAAGGTTAGTGACAACTGTATTTTCAGCAAGTTCTTTACATGGTAAATTTGGGAGAATCCAGAAGGACACCTACTGTAAAAACTGATATAATTAAACCTTAATTCATAAATATATATACATGTATGAAAAAATACACTGCATATTTTTTCAGAATTCATCGTAAACAGTACAGTGGATCAGCAAAGAGTATTAAAAAGTGTTTACAATTTAGTCAAGTTGTGATGCTAAGCAGGGGTTCGTTCTTCATATGTGGATCACTCAATGAGCTGGATTTGGTTATTGACGGTTTGGGACGATCCATGATCATTTCGTTCTTTAAAACTCATCCGAGAGTTGTTGTTATAGCAAGAGTTCTGGTCAAACCTGCTCGGGAGCAGGCTTATTTTATATAAACAGGATTAGATCGTGTCATTTCAAGCAAAGGTCATACTGAAAGTACAGTATGTACCTAATTCTGCTGTTTTCTTACAGTAGTGGTTATATACACTTGGGAAAATAGTAAATAGGTTAAAAATGTATAAATGTATGTGAATGAATGAATGAGTTTAAAAAATCTATAAATAAAGCTTATGCAATCTGCACTCCGAAATGACAAAAACTGTCACGGGGTGTTTGTCCCCAAGGGATTCAAAAAGAACATTTATTAATATGGACTTTTTAGCTACAAACACATACTGTGTTAAGGTACCAGCTTTAGTACAATTTGTGCATGATAGTAGACATGCACAATGTTCAACTGTGTTTTTTTTTTTAAGAAATAATAATTTATGCAGTCATGCAAATGTTTTGACAGCTAATATGACAGTGATTTGATCCTTCACAAAAGTTGTAAACACCTTTACCGATATCAAAATGCATTTTTGAAGCAAAATTAATTCATACAGCCAGTTATTCCTTACGCCGATTAAGAAACGTGAATAGGCCTGGGCTACTATAATAAAGAAAATTCTCTCTAGAGGTAAAACTAAAAAATTGCTAAATACTCTTGACACATGAAAGTGTAAAGCCTGCAGCCAACAACAGAGGCTGAAAGTTATTGCGTATCATATTTAGCTTTTACTAGGAATTTAGTCATTTTGCTCACATGGATAATTGAATATTAATCTGATGTCATTACCCTGCCGTGTCGTCGGCTAGTCATTGCATTGTTGATTATGATTTTAAGGACCGATACAGCTGTCCTTCACAACAAATGCATAGATCTTAGATCAGTTCACCCAGACATTTTAATCTGATTCATGAACTTGTTGGAAGAACCAAATTAGCCAGAGATCAGTTATAAAGACTAAAAGATCCAGGATCTGACAAATCATCTTAGGCCTTGTTTACACGAATGCGTTTTTGTTTTAAAACGCATAAGTTTTGCTACGGTTACGAGCCCCAAAAACAGAGCGTTTTGGAAATCGTGGAGAGGCCGTTTTCATTCTAAAACGCTGCTTCTCCGTCTCAGTGTGGATGGAGGAAACCTGAGACATCGGAAAACGGAGGCGTGGCTGCTGGACACAGAAATGGGAGCGTCGTTGACCGCACTATTGTCCGTTTTAGGTGCTATTGTGCAGTTAAACGCTGCCTTTTTTTACTACAACAGCTGCATATATTCGCAAGAGGCCAGCTATTGTTCAAGCACTTTAAATCGCTCCCATTTCAAGCGGCACAAGCCCTATTTAGGATGCCGGTTTTGGGTTAGCGTTTGTTGACTAACAATAACCAAACGCCGAGCGAGACACATGCTTCCAGTTTATACTTGAACGCGCATGCCCAGAGTGCGCGAATGGTCACGTGATATACATTTTTGGTGGAGTAGTGTGGACAGAGATGTGTTCAGAAATGCTGGGTGAAACGCTAGTGTGGACGCGGATCGCTTTCATGCTAAAACACCATTTTAAAACTAAAACACGCTAGTGTAAACGGGGCCTTAGATCATGTAAGCAAGGTGCGAAGAACGGACCCCAGGACCACATGAGATTGGCCAAAAGTAATGTTTACTTGATCAATTCGAACATTATTTTGAATGTGAATGTAAACACTGTGTGTGAACTGTTTATTCAGTGGACATAATCCATAACTTGCGCAGCAATATAACAATAGTCCAAACAACCACTTTCAGTCTCATTAGTCCAAAACAGATCTACAGATGGCCAGTGTATTATGTGTATATGACACCGATGTTATTACGCTAAAGACATCATACACGATTGTGTTCATTTCTATTTGTATAGCCTCATTTTCTGCCCAAAGGTGCTTTCGTGTGTTTAATGGTGCGTCCTTGCGAAAACGGATTTTATTCCCTGAAATATGGGATTGTTTTAAGCGTCTGTCAACACTGAGATCATTTTAGCCCATAAAGTTCAGCGAGCCATCTCTGAGAGCGCAGGTCATTTCCCCTCGCTCTGAAAAAAGAATGTTCCAGGAAATAAAGACAAATCAGCTTAGATCACAGTCTGAGAATTACTCCCATAGAAACGCATTTGTGTGGAGAAACTAGGAGTTGGTTTCTCTCTTGGGAAACCTATTTGCTCTTTTGGACGCAGCCTTAAAGTGTGATATAGCTGCGGTGAAGATGCTCTTATTAGGGAGCAAAGGTGCCACGGTGTAATTTGATAAGATGTGCACATTGGTACACCATGCACCCCATTATTGTGAAGGTCTTTGTGTGTCTGAGGTGAGAGTCTTTTCTGGTCAGAAATTCAATGATAGCGCTGTATTTTCTTATCTAATCCCTGTACATGCGCTTTGCTGCTCATCTGAAGAGAATGGAAATGAAATCATTACTTGTATCCAATTGATATCCAGTACCCCTCTGAGATCATTACAATAAGAGCCTGTGTGATGTGCGGTGTGTTTTAATTTAGTCCCATACGTTCTGAGGGGTGCATTCCATTAGGTCCTGGCACACAGTTTTCCTTTGAGAGTTATGGATCTTCGGTCTCCTCTGTTCTTTCTGAAAAGCGTAGGTTAATTATCTGCACTTTGGTGAGGTTAAGAGCTGTCATTTCTTTAAAAAAATGGCTGAATATGCTGATGTTCACATCTTTAATTGAACCGCTCTCTGCAGTTAAATTGCTTCCTTTGTCAGAGGGGGCTGTTTTCACCAGTGTGGAGAGACTGTATTTAGTTAGTCAGCTGAGGACTGATGGATTTTTATTCACCAACGATCCTTAAAAAAGAAATATGTATAATGGTTTCCACAAAATGTCAACAGTTCAACAATTATAATATAAAACATGCTTTGTGGGAATTTAAACTGGAGTTATACCTCCTCAAATTGTAGTGTTGCATTATAGGGTGAAGTTACAACTGAAAATATATGACCTTGGATCACAAAACCAGCGTTCTGTTGGCCTTAGGCTGCCTAATCAAGGGTAGACTAACTAATCTCATCATAGAGCAAAAAATGACCATATAAAGACTATTTGTTATTGATTAGCTTGCAGTAAGAGAAGCCGGATAGGCGGAAACATGCCGAATTAACACACAAATGAAGTGGTGCCCGCACAATACTTTCCTCAGATATACAGGTATTAACTGAGACCTAGTGCTGCCGAATCAAATAGTCTACACAAACATTTATCAACAATGTACAGCCTAACTGAATAGAAATAAGTCTAGCTGAAAAGAAAGAAATGCTTTTGTCAATGTTTATCTTGCGCCTTTATTAAAATGACAGTAAGAGTCTGAGGTAATAAAGTGTTGGCACTGTTTATTTCATCAGACACCATATCTGATGCTAAACAATGATGCTAAAGTCTGCTATAATTGACGCGCAGTCGCAAGACCAATTTGTTTCGGAAATTAAAGCATAGATTTTAAAGTTGTCTTTATTATCTTGATTTCTGATCAGCTGATTTGTGCGGATGAAAGTGCAGACCGGAAAATGCGAGCAAAATTGCGGGGAGCGCCTTTGATCACACTGCTGGTTTTGCAGTCCAGATATGGAAATGTATTATACGATATGTACAGGTCGGATATGTATTGTAATAGAAATGTATAATTGTATTTACTGATTTATACTTAGTATATACTGTACTTTTGATCAAGTAGTGTTGTGAAACCTTTTAAAAAAGAATGAGTTGTTTAGTGTTTTTCTATTCCAATGATAACCAATACATGTCTCTCTTCAATATTTGATTAATCTAATAATATATAACCCATTTCTTTTTTTAAAACAGCATCCAAAAAAGTAAGAGGGTGATCAAGATCAACCAAGAACAGAAGTGACGCCACGTGCCACAAAATAATGTCCTTGTCTTCTTGTCCACATTTTTAATTCACTTGCTACATGACAGTTGCTTGAACAACATTAATTGCGTTTGTCACAGAACAAAAATAATCTTCAAGAAGCTCATTTGCCATTATTTCATTCCAAGGCGATTTGCTGCTTTTGCATGTTTTTTTTTTCCGTAATTATATTTTGATGAGGTAGTGGGCAGCCAAACTGGCTCTGCTATTAAACCTTTTAATATAGGAAAATGCTAGCACTGCAAGGAAAAAACAATATCATGCTAATGAAGATTTTTATATGCATTTTTATATAGATTATTCAAGTATATTTAACAAGAATTGCAACAAATACAATAGACGGCTTTGAAGTAAGCACACAATCAAATCTTTAGTTTCTGCATCAAAAATAAGGCTCAATCACTTCATAATATTCCAAATCACCCCTCATTGACCCGTGTGGATTTTCAAATACTGATTAGATGCTTGAGCGAAACTCCTTTTTAAATCTGTGCATTTATAATAAATGAAATGTAATGACTGATTGCATAGCAAATGTTTTTACGTAAACCCTCCCAGCAGGCACACAACGTCATAAGACGTTAATGTTGCTAGCATCTAAGAGCAATTTTGACGTCCGATAATGACTTCAAATGACGTTGATATTTGGTTGATTTTTAAGTTGTGTTGGAAAGTGCATGAAATCCAACATCTTTAACCGATGTCATATTAACGTCAAATACTGACATTTATTCATCTGGTATGGCAACCAAAATCCAACGTCTGCTAGACGCCATAGTGGTAATGGCCAAACAACATCAAGTTGTGAGACCATTAGATGTTGATTTTAAGTTGGACATTGACGTTGGGTTCTGACATCAACCCGATTTTCTTTTGCAAACAAAATGTAACGTCCCCATGCGTGGGAATACAATGTCAGTCTGACGACATGTAGATGTTCTGTGCCTGCTTGGCTTTACTAAACCCCAGTCATATATGGGATGCTAAATTAGTCACTCACACCTCTCTCTTCCTCTTTTAATAAATATGAATGAGTAAGCAGTTTATGATGTGAGATTTTAGTCTAAAACTCATTGTTAGAATGTAATTTTTATAAATGATAATAGATTTTTATTAGATTTTCGATTATAGATAATAGATTTTATTTAATTTAGAAAATAATACATTTATGAACTATTGTATTTTCAAATTTAAACAAATACCTTCATACATTAAATAAAAAAAAATATATAAAACATTTATTATTAGCTATTTTAGGAATATTTGTATTTTGTATATTGATTGTTTATTTTTTATGTATATGTGCTCATAGTAGTGATTGACAGAACTAAATCACACTCTATCTTTGGAAGTTCATCTAAATAAATAAAGATGCTTGAGTGTTTTCGATTCTAAAGGGATCACATCAGATCTTTGTCTGTACGGTCAGAGCCATTAAAAGCCATTTGTAGTCTCCACTCTCTGTTTTGTCTTCTTCCTGAATGTCTTTAATGGCGGTTCACCATAAGCAATCACTTTGAAGTCAACAAGCACCACACATGTAATTGCAAGATGAATAGTAAAAGACATATCTAATGAGCCGATCTCGCAACAACAACATTAATAACACAAGAACAGCTCCAACTGAGCAATGATTATTACTTTCCAGCATTTATCAGGCTTAAATTTATTTCTGTGACTGACGTGACATGATCATTTTGTAGCTAGTCTTGACAAGGCAATGTTTTTGGTCTTTTAATTTCATGTCAATGTAAGATTGAACAACATATTAGAGATAAAATGTAATCAGATGTCACATTTCTCAGTTCCAAACAGGCCATTTTGCGTTTTTATATACACTTTAACTGATATTAAGTCACAGTCAAATCCAGGTATAAAGTGAGTAAATCTTTCAGAAGGCAAATCAATGTCTCTTTGCTTGTAATTTGATTTGAATGCCTGTTTTCTACCATCCTTCCACAACACTTGTTCCGTATGAAATGCGCCTCATACACATTATTTACAGAGAAGGATGTCCATTTAGCTAAATGTACACACAGGAAGCACAACACCATTAACTCAGGTATTGTGTGACAAAGGTTGTGTTTGAAACCATTTACTCTACATGTTATTGTCCATAAATCTCAAGTATAGGGCTACTGACATTTTCGTTTAAGCTTAAGGTAATGCATGCAGAATGTCATCGCTAATCCCTTAAAGGGTCATGGGTGTAAAGTTCATTGTGTAATGTTTATTTGTATTTTTAAAACTGTTTGAGGGCAGTGTGTGCCTGTATTACAGACTAGTAATAGAATGAATCAGTAATAAAACGAACAACATGAGCAAGGCTGAGGTTGCATCCTGTGTGACCTAATGTTCCTTTCCTTCATCAAAATTCAGGTTTGATCTTGCCGGACTTCTTTCATGCTGTGTTTTCCAGTTTTCACATATCTAAAAGAGAATATATTGATTTATTTGGATCCACAAGCCTGTTTCAATGATTTACAATGTGACGAACTTAGCATGGTTTTTCAGGTAATTCAGTAGTACACACACACACACATGCAAAATGAAAATTCTGTCATTATCTATTCCAACTTTCATTGATATTCTGTCAAAACACAATAATTTGTCTTCAACAGAGCTTTTATACATTTGGAATAACCTAAGGGTGAAACCAATGAGTACATTTGTATTTTTGTGGGACCTATTGCTTTAGCATTAACTGTTATACCAATTTAATTCAATTCAATTCAATTCAATTCATCTTTATTTGTTACAATGTAGATTTTACAATGTAGATTGTGTCAAAGCAGCTTCACATGCATTATAAAAATTGAAACAGTGTCAGTCCAGTTTTCAGTGTGGAAGTTCAGTTTAGTTCATTTCAGCGTGGTTTAATAATCACTGCTGAGAGTCCAAACACTGAAGATTAATCCATCGACGCGCAGCCCTACAAGTCCCGAACCATGCAAGCCAGAGGCGACAGCGGCGAGGAAAAAACTTCACCAATTGGCGAAAGTGAAGACTTAAAAAACCTCGGGAGAAACCAGGCTCAGTTGGGCACGACCATTTCTCCTATGGCCAGACGTCTTGTGCAGAGCTGCAGTCTATGGCGCCGGGACTGGAGAACGCTGGACATCCATCATGGAGAGACCACAGGTGGGTCACCGGCTGGTCAACAGGCTGGCCCTTCGGGAACAATGCGAGGACTCGTCTGTCACAGGGATCGTCTTACAGGAATCTGTCTCATGCTCTCCACTCCTCCATGACCACCACAGCAGCTGCTCAGGATACGACATGGTCCAGGATTATGGAAACCTCGGGAATAATAAAAAACAGACTAACATGAGTGCAGATGCCATTCAAATTATAATGTCTTTTGGGAAGTGTTCCCGGCTCCGGTTGCCTTAAATAATGCAGACTAACAATCCTGTAGAGGATTTGGATTCCAAAGCATTTGTGTTTTATGTGTATGCTAATGTAAAGAGATGTGTCTTTAATCTATTTTTAAACTGACAGAGTGTGTCTGCTTCCCGAACTGTGCTAGGAAGGCTGTTCCAGAGTTTAGGTGACAGATAAGAGAAAGATCTACCACCTACAGTTGATTTTGATATTTTGGGAATAATTAATTGTCCAGAATTAATTGAGCGTAGCGGATGTGATGGGCTATAATAAATCAGGAGCTCCTGCAAATACTGGGGAGCCAAGCCGTTCAGGGCTTTGTAGGTAGTCAGTAAGATTTTAAAATTTATACGATATTTAATAGGGAGCCAATGCAATGCTGAAAGAACTGGAGTAATATGATCATATTTCTTTGTTCTAGAAAGCACTCTAGCAGCTGCATTTTGAACTAGCTGAAGTTTGTTAATCAGGCCAACAGGGCAGCCGCCTAGTAATGCATTACAGTAATCTAATCGAGACGTCATGAAAGCATGAATGAGTTTTTCCGCATCAGACATTGATAGCATGTGTCGAAGTTTGGCAATATTTTTAAGATGAAAAAAAGCAGTTTTACAGATGCTTGAAATCTGGCCTTCAAATGACAGGCTGCTATCAAAAATCACCCCCAAATTTTTGACTGAAGATGAGGACTGAACTAAGAATCCATCAAGGGTTAGACAGTGTTCTAAGTTTTTGCGTGTGAGATTTTTGGGACCAATAAGCAAGACCTCAGTTTTATCTGAATTTAGTAATAAGAAGTTATTAGTCATCCAATTTTTAATATCAGCTATACAATCTGTTAATTTAGTAAATTCAAACAAATTACCAGGTTGAGAGGAGATATAAAGTTGTGTATCATCAGCATAACAGTGGAAGCTAACTCCATGTTTTTTAATGATATCACCTAGCGGTAGCATATATAGTGTGAAAAGTAAGGGTCCAAGAACTGAGCCTTGTGGTACCCCACAGTGTACTTTTGATCTGTATGATGTCTCTTCATTAACTGATACAAATTGATAACGTTCAGATAGATAAGACCTGAACCAGGCCAATGCAGTTCCTGTAATACCAACATAATTTTCAAGCCTATCAAGGAGAATATTATGATCAATTGTATCAAATGCAGCACTGAGGTCCAATAGCACTAAGAGAGAAATGCAACCACGGTCGGACGACAGAAGGAGGTCATTTGTGACTCTTAGGAGTGCGGTTTCTGTGCTATGAAATGCTCTAAATCCAGATTGAAATTTTTCATAAATATTGTTTCTTTGTAGGAAGGAACATAGTTGAGCAGATACATTTTTTTCTAAAATCTTTGATAGAAAAGGCAAGTTTGAAATTGGTCTATAATTTGCTAGTTCTTTAGTGTTTTTTTTAATAAGAGGCTTAATGACAGCTAGTTTAAAAGTTTTAGGAACGTATCCTAGGAGTAGGGATGAATTCAAAATGTTAAGAACAGGTTCAGAAACTTCTGAAAACAATTGTTTTAGTAATTTGGTTGGTATGGGATCTAGCATAGACGTTGTTGATTTTGACGAATTTATCAGTTTAGATAATTCTTCCTCACCTACTGTTGAAAAAATTTGAAGTTTATCCATTACCGGTCTACAATGCTCTAATTGGGACGAGGCTGTAGGAGGCAGACTGTTGGTGCTTATTTTATCTCTGATATCATCAATCTTGCGTGTGAAAAAGTTCATAAAGTCATTACTGCTATGCTGAGAAATGCATGTTGATGCTTTATTTTTAGTTAGATTAGCTACCGTGGTAAACAGGACCCTAGGGTTATGTTTATTTTCTTCTATTAAAGTTGAAAAATAAGCAGATCTGGCTGACGTTAAAGCTTTTCTAAAGTTAAGCGAACTTTCTTTCCAGGCCAGACGAAAAACTTCTAGTTTTGATTTCTTCCATCTACGCTCCATTTTCCGGGCTGCTGTCTTTAAGACACGTGTGTGCTCATTGTGCCATGGCGTCGGATTTTTTTCCCTAATCTTTTTGAAGTGTAACGAAGCAACTATATTTAACGTATTAGAAAGGATGTAATCAATAGTTTCAGTTGCAGTGTCAAGCTCTTCTAGACTGCCTGGAATGTTATAAAAATTAGACAGATCAGGTAGGTTACTAACAAAATCATCTTTAGTGCTAGCGGTGATCATCCTGCCATATTTGTGAATAGAAGATGATTTTGTAGAGCTATCAATGCACAATAAACAGGAGATTATAGTGATCTGAAATGTCATTACTCTGCTGCACAACTTCAACATTATCAATATCAATACCATGTGATAATATTAGGTCTAAAGTGTGATTATGTCGATGGGTAGGCCCTGAGACATGCTGTTTAACTCCAACAGAGGCTGTATGTCTAAGAAGGCCAGCGTTAAAGCATCTTTTTCTATATGAATATTAAAATAACCAACAATTATAACTTTGTCTGTGGCCAGAACTATTTCAGATAAGAAATCAGCAAATTCTTTTGTAAAGTCGGTATGGTGCCCTGGAGGCCGATAAACAGTTGCCAGTACAAATTTAGATTGAAATGTTTTGTTTAAATTGTTCACTGAAATATACATCACTATTACTTCAAATGAATTATATTTGAAGTCAGATCGCTGAGTAGCACTAAAAATATTACTGTATATTATGCCCACGCCTCCACCTTTGCCTTTAGGACGCGGCTCATGTCTATAATGATATCCTTCAGGTGAAGACTCATTTAGGGGCATGTAATCATCTGGTTTTATCCAGGTTTCTGTTAGACAGAGAGCATCTAGCTTTAGATCAGTTATCAAATCGTTAATAAAAAGAGTTTTAGATGACAGCGATCTAATGTTCAATAATGCGAGTTTTATCTTTTGGTTAGCTTTATTTTTTTTTTTGAACATCAATTAGATTATTACCTTTAAATGGATTTGGGAGTTTTTTATATTTAGAGGCTCGGGGAACAGACACAGTCTCTATGTTCTTATAACTAGGTGATTCTATGTGCTGCAGATTATTTGAGTTGGGTAAACCGTGGAGACTAGCAGACGGTTGGTTAAGCCAATCTGTCTGCTCCCTGACCTGGGCCCCAGTTAGTCAAATGCCAGCACTAAGACTATATGCCAGATTACTAGAGAGGAGAGCTGCTCCAGCCCGAGTGGGATGAAGACAATCTCTCTTCAACAGGTCAGGTCTACCCCAAAAACTTGGCCAATTGTCTACAAAACCTATGTTATTCAGTGGGCACCATTTTGACATCCAGCCATTGAGTGATGAGAGTCTGCTGTGAAACTCGCCACCACGATAAGCGGGCAGGGGACCAGAGCATATTACGGTGTCTGACATCATCTTTGCAAGATCACACACCTCTTTAATATTACTTTTAGTGATCTCCGACTGACGTAGTCGAACATCATTAGCACCGACGTGGATAACGATCTTACTGAACTTACGTTTAGATTTAGTCAGTACTTTTAAATTTGACATGATGTCAGGCGCTCTGGCTCCCGGCAGACATTTGACTATGGTGGCCGGTGTCTCTATTTGTACGTTCCGTACTATGGAGTCGCCAATCACAAGGGCACTTTCATCAGGTTTCTCAGTGGGTGCATCACTGAGGGGGCTAAACCTGTTTGATGTTGGAACGGACATACGGTGTTTTCTCCCACTTCTAGTTTCCCTCACGGTGACCCAGCCGTCTTTCTGCAAAGACGCAACAACTGGAGCCGAAAAAATGTGAATGGCTTGCTAGACTAGTCACATCCAAATCCTTATCTAGAGACCTAGGACTCTTACTATCCTTAATTAAAGTTTGGATGTGTGTTTCTAATTCTGAGATCTTCTCTGTCAGCCTAACTATTTCCTTACATTTATCACATGTGAAGCCCTCCTTGCTGACAGAGAGAGATACACTAAACATGTGGCATGAAATGCATGTGACAAGAGCAGGAGAAGCCATTTTTACTCACCGTAAGTCGAAGTAAATTCTGACTTACCACAGCAGCGTATAGAGTTAACAGGAGCAGACGGGTGTCTGTATAATCAGCAGTAGTCAATGAAGAGAGAAGGAGAGGGGGAGAGAGAGAGAGAGAACTAGAGAGAGAGAGAGAGAGAGAGAGAGAGAGAGAGAGAGAGAGAGAGAACAGGAGAGAGAGAGAGAGAGAGACAGAGAGAACTGGAGAGAGAGAGAGGGAGAGAGAGAACTGGAGAGAGAGAACACCTGCACAAAGTGATTTATAACGTAATATAAAAGGTGTAAATAGGCGGAATATGTGATTAAACTGGACGATGCACGTGAGAGAATAGACGCGAGCTAGTTAACTGGAAAGTGAAAGCAAAATAAACAAATAGCGCGATAGGCGTGATCAAAATCTGGGTGAGATATAAAGGTGAAATACGAGGGTGCAGTCGGGCACGAGTCAGCAGATAAACTACGACACTTGTAGGAGGAAAAAATAGGCGCGAATCAGCAAACAAACTGGAAAAGAGAGAGCAAAAGCAAGCCGGAGTCTGAGTAAAAGCCCAATGGTGAGCTGTTTGCACGTGCGCTGCTTTGCTGTGACCGTGGAAGAGATTTAAAATTAAAGAGCTAGTAATTAACTTGATCGACAGAGTTTTATAGTCTTAATAAGGGATTGTAAACTATTAAATCGGGCAGAGAAAACAGACCAAAGATCAGCTAGAAAGTACTTACAGCTGGATTGTTGGAATGTTAGCTGCGATGCTAACACAGTGAGCTCACGGTTGCAGTACTAAAATTTATGGATTTAGTATATAAAATGATCGGCTGAGTTTGATCGCGACGTCTAGTAATCAAACTTAAAATAAAAACTGAACTAAGCAGCAGACGAGCTGAGCTAGAGGTACACTCGGCTAGAGAGCAACAAACACACAGCTACACTCGGCTAGAGCAAACAGGAAAAAAGAAAAAAGGGATTTATATTGTTTACATCAAAACTTTAAACTGTCGTTTATTACTCTCCTTAAAAAAACTTCGAAACATGTTTGATTTTCTTCTGTAGAACAAAAAGGAATTTATTTGAAAAAATGTTGGGAACCAGTTGCCATTGACTTATAGTTTTTATTTCATTTGCTGTGGATGTAAATGGCTGTTGACTTCCAACATTATTCGAAAAAAAATATATATATATTTTGTGTTCAGCAGAACTCAAACTGAAACAGAATGGGGAAGAAAGGTGATTTAAGTGACTTTGAACATGGCAAGGGCGTTGGTGCCAGATGGGCTGGTTTGAGTATTTCAAAAACTGCTGATCTACTGGGATTTTCACACACAACCATCACTAGGGTTTACAGAGAATGGTCTCAAAAAAAAAAGAGTAAATGTCCAGTGAGTGGCAGTTCTGTGGGCGCAAATGCCTTGATACCAGAGGTCAGAAGAGAATGGCCAGACTTATTCAAGCTGATAGAAAAGCAACAGTAACTCAAATAACCAATCGTTACAACTGAGGTACGCAGAAGAGCATCTCTAAATGCACAACATGTCGATCCTTGAGGCAGATGGGCTACAGCAGTGGAAGACCACACCGGGTGCCACTCCTGTCAGCTAAGAACAGGAAACTGAGGCTACAGTTCACACAGATTCACCGAAATTAGATAATAGAAGATTGGAAAAACATTGCCTGGTCTGATGAGTCTCGATTTCTGCTGTGACATTCGGATGGTAGGTCAGAACTTGGCATCAACAACATGAAAGCATGGATCCATCCTGCCTTCTATTAACGGTTTAGGTTGGTTGGTGGTGTAATGGTGTGGGGGATATTTTCTAGGCACACTTTTGGACCCATTAGCAGGGCTTAATTTGTGCCGGAACATGCTGGATCTGGAAGCTCTGAAAGCAGATCCAGCACCTCATTTTACCGACCCCCCTCTTCAACCGTCCTCCTGCCCTGTCTACTGTTCACTTTCACTTTCGTCTGTGACTCCCCAATCCTTTTCACTTTCGTCCATGACTCCCTTACACCCCCCGGCCCTGCTCTCTGCTTTCATGGATGGCAGCTCTCCATCCTCGGGTAACATGCTGGATGCGTTAGCCCGATCTGTTCCGGGACCTCGCAATTCACAAATTAACCACTGCCCATTAGTACCAGTTGAGCATTGTGCCAATGCCACAGCTTACCTGAGTATTGTCACTGACCATGTCCATCCCTTTATGACCACAGTGTCCCCATCTTCTGATGGCTACATTCAGCAGGACAACGCACCATGTCATAAAGCGCAAATCATCTCAGACTGATTTCTTGAACGTTATAATGATTTCACTGTGCTCAACCGGACTCCACAGTCACCAGAACTCAATCCAATAGAGCACCTTTAGGAGGTGGCGGAACCAGAGATTCACATCATGCATGTGCAGCCGAAAAATCTGCAGCAACTACAGGATGCTATTATGTTCGTATGAACAAAAAGCTCTGAGGAATATTTCCAATATCTTGTTGAATCTATGCCACAAAATATTAAAGCAGTTCTGAAGGCAAAAGGGGGTGCAACCCGCTACTAGTAAGGTGTAGGCCTACCTAATAAATTGGTCGATGAGTGTATTTATGAACTGAATAAGAATCAGCTGCCACTATTAGCCACTATGCTAGCAACTGTCAGTTTAAAAAAAAAAAAGTACCAATTTTTCAATTTTACACCAATGTATGTCTGACTTTCTCAACTATTTCAACTGTATAATCTTGGCCCCTTTCTTGCAATTTCTTAAAATATGGAAGAAAAGATCTGTTGAAAACCTGTTTAGTTGTTAGATGACCACACAGCTGTATATGATGAGTCATGGCACAGACCGACAAACAATTAAATGCCTTTTTATAAGCAAAGTAAAATTGGAAACTTAAATTTCAGGAGCACATTCTACCCATTACAGAGAAGAAAAGCCAAGGCTGAAAGCTTGCATTTGAGCAATTTGATCAAATGAAAGCTTTAACTATATGAGTCATCGCGCTAACTGTTTTGATTATGAATAGCCATTTCATCCCGAGATTTATTGTGCTTTCATAGGTTTCTTTCAGTACCTTTTCACTTAAATGCATAATGACCTCTTCCCATTCGTAGGCACAGGTACAAAATAATGAAAAGTGACTTTGGTCAGTATGATGCGTCATATTGGAAATTTTATGAGTGTAATTACTGGATGATGACACATTTCGCTCCTCAGAGTGTCTTGGCAAAGATGTGCCGGTTCATATTCAGCTCGGGCCCTGTAGGGCCATTCAGATAGATTGAGTGGAAAATTACTTCGTTTAACTTTGAGCCGTTCGTTTGGCTTAAGAAAGCAGTTGGTTTTGGAGACCTTCAAAAAGTCTAAATGGTCCGTGATTGCAATTATGGTTATAAAAATTATATGATTTGTGCCTGTTCATTGCTGCATAACTACACAATATTATCTCTTTTCCCCTTGAACCTCTGTTACTTCATACAGATGAGTGTAGCTGTGAATAAGCTCCATTTGGGCTGGAAACACTCTTAAAAATAAAGGTACGAGAGCTGTCACTGAGGTAGTACCTAGGGCTGTACGATATTAAAAAATGTGATGTTGTTATATATATTTTTTTCTGCAATAAATATTGTGATATGAATACAGTTTTACAAGATAGTTTGAATAGCTCTATTTGATGGTTTTCTGGGGTGGAAAGAGTACTGAAAAATCATACTCAAGTAAAAGTACCATTACTTGCCCAAAAATGTAGTGCGAGTAGAGTAAAAGTATCTGTAGTAAATATTACTCAAAGTATGAGTAAAAAGTAGACCTTTTAAAAGTACTCAAGAGTAGTGAGTAGTGAGTATTACGCTGTAGAAAAGTTGATGCGTTTACAGAATGTTAAATTTACACATCCCTGCACAAACAACATGTAGTGTATTTAGGGATCTTCCTATTTTCGTTCGTTCCTTCCAACCTTCCTTCAATTATTTGTTTGTTCTCTCCTTCCTTCCTTCCTTCCTTCATTCGTTTGTTCCCTCCTTCCTTCGTTCACTCGTTCGTTCGCTCATATTTTTGTTCCTTACTACATTAGGTCATTTTGTTCATTCATTTGTTTGTTCGTTCCTTCCTTCCTTAGTTTGTTCAGTCCTTCCTTCATTCGTTTGGTCCTTCCTTCTTTCCTCCCTTCATTTGTTCGCTCATTCTTTTTCATATTTTTGTTCCTTCCTTCATTAGGTCCTTTGTTCATGAGTTTGTTCCTTCTTTCCTTCCTTAGTTTGTTGAGTTCTTCGTTGAATCCTTCCTTCATTTATCTGGTTCTTCAATCCTTCCTTTTATTCCTTGTTCGGTCCTACCTTTTATTTGGCCCTCCCTTCCATTCTTCTTTTGTTCCATTTAGTGATTGTTTAAGGCTGTTTGGTGATTTCAGTCATCATACAGTCGACATCCATCATTTTCAGTGACATGCAGTCTGTAAAAAGTCTCTGGATCATTGTGTATAAAGATTTTGGACATCTTCTTGGACATTTTTAATGTTTCCAAAAAGGTTTGCTGATTTATAAAGCGCCCATGTCTTGAGGTTGTTCAGTATGATGCGATTTACTTTCTATGTGTGATTTAATTGGACAGGAATCACAGTACTGATCTTTCTACTTTAGACAATGACCATAGACAAGAAAGAAATAAAGTAGTGACTGCAGGATGAAGGAAAGCAGTGGAGTAAAAGTACCGAAACTGCACTAAACATGTACTCAAGGGAAAGTGAAAGTTCACATCTTTAAATCTACTCAGTAAATTACAATTCCTGAGAAAAACTATTCAATTACAGTAGTTTGAGTATTTGTAGTTAGTTACTTTACACCACTGCTGGGGAGTCTAACATTATTCAGAATTTGAGTAATCACAATGCAAAAATGCTTTTGTTTGTCTCATTTCTACTCCAAATATCAAACAATTCTTAGATCAAGTAAAAATATTGTTTTGTTTTAACCGTCAGAAGAAATGAGTCAAAATTAAGAGTTTTTCCTTAAAACGAGCTAAATTATCTGTCGAAAAAGTAAGATTTTTTTTTTGTGTTGTTGCATAAATCATATAAATTCTGTATAAAACAGAAATTCAAAACATTCAGACTATAATTTCATAATTCAGACTCAACATTGCAAATCTTGTGATGTGACTATTGCGGATGTGCACACTGCAATATCGATGCTGAAACGATAGTGTGTAGCCCTAGTAGTACCTACTCAAAATGTACATGTTTGTAACTAAAGGGTCCTGATTAAAGCTACAAGGGTATATTCTTGTACCAAAAAAATGCAAATGAGAACCTCTCGATTTTTTTAGGTAATATATGTATTTTTGAGGCACCAATTTGGGGCCTTTGAGAACAAACGTGCACCTTTCGAAAAAGTACCACCCCAGTGACAACACTTGTACCTTTATTTCTGAGAGTGAATCTGCTCTTAAGCAAATGATAACGTAAAAAAATCCAGAGTTTAAATTTAAGTGAATGTATTTTGTCCTTGTCAACATCAATGCTAATCTTTTCTCCTTTTGTCAACCTCCATCATAACAGTGTTCAAGAGCATGTCTGCCAAATCATGCAAAACTCTATTTCCGATGGACAAAAAGAGAAAACACAAACAGCTCCGAGCTTCACAATCAATAATGTCCTGTTGTTGTTACCTGCTGCCTGCAATAAACTCATGTCATGTATCCGTCCTTCAGAAAGACAATCAAGGTAATTGTTTTAGCTGTTTTGGTTTTTATCTTTCCAAATTAAATACGATTGCTGATGTCTAACAAACCTATACAGAGTAACCAACGATGAGTAGCTTCATTATTCCTTGCAATGAAGAGACAAGAAGTGTAACCTTCAGCTCTTCTTAAGAACTAATCATTTATTTTTTCTTCAATTATCTGTGCTAAATAATAAATGAATTTTGGCACTTCAGCCCCATAATAGTAAAATAAGGAACATGAGTCGCATCTGAGTCAGAGAGTGAAGGTTCGTCTAGTTCAACATTCAATTCAGACAGGATTCACTTCTACAGTATTTTACCCTGAAACGCTAAAATGAAGATTGCTGGTTATTCAGTGTTATGTAAGGCTAAATTACTTTGTTTTTCCTGTGTGAGGGATGCTGTTGTCAAAAAAGACGAGCATCTTAGACTAAAAGCTGAACTTTATCATAGTGTAATAGCACTCAGGCTTTGAGATTCAGACATGAAGAGAACACATTTTGTCATTTTCTTTCTTACTTGAATGCGTCCTGTAAGAAGCCAAATGTTTTTCCTTGGTGTATATCGCTGTAGAATTTATCAGATGATGTATCGCAAATGTTTCTGTAGCACAGAAAAAGTCATAAAGGGCATACCTTTCTCTGTATAAACGTAACCACTACAAAAACTACTTTGCTAATAATAATTAATAGTTCATTTTTAGTTAAATGAGTCATTTTTAATAGTAAATATGTATTCCTCTTACTGTTTTTGTCATTTGAGACTGACTCTCAGTGATCAAGAGCAAGCTTTTGGAGTAAAAAAAAGGAAATCAATAAATAAGAATTAAACATGTCACCACTTTTCTCAGAAAACATATGTTAAAAGGTGTCGTTTCCCCAAGTTGGTAACAACCAAAGAATCCAAATATGCAAAGCAAATCTTATTAGTTTACAAATTAAGTTATGTGTAATAAAATGAAACGACACAGGAAAAAAATATGACCACATGAAGAAAGGGAGGTGTAGAAAGACAGTGAAAGCCCAGACAGCAGCTGAAATCTCTCAGTAGTTATTCAGCAACCTTCTGCCTTTCATCATTGTAAATTAATATTAGCTGCTTCAGTCCAACATCTAGATTATTTAGATGATGAAAATGAAACCAAGGTGGACATTTCAGCAGGAATAAAAACTCACACCTGAGCAATTCATAAGACTTCATTCTCCATAAGACGTCTTTAAGCTGCACACCAATAAAGTCTTTTATAGAAAGTTTTAAATCCATTTCACGAGCTCAGTGCTCTCTCTTTGTGTCATTTCATTGTTATTACACATTTTTATTTTTATTTATTTTTATATTTGGGTTTTTACCAAAATGTGGCACAATTCCATGTCAACAGCTCCTTTAGAAATATTATTCCCAGGAAAAAAAGATGACATCTTCAATACTTATTTTCCCTGCTGTATGTAAAATTTAAATAAATAAAATAAATAAATCTAAATCAAAACAAGAATAAATAATTGAATTTTTTTTAAAATAAAACTAAATACAAAGCCAAAACTTTAAGGAGGCTCTCTCAGTGGTCAAGAAGACAAATTCTTACCCAAAGTGTCTTTTAAAGTTTTATTCTTTGCAAAGAAGGTCAGACAGTCATACAGCAACACAGGTTTCTGCAGAGTGTGAGACACAGAAACAAAGTGTGTTCTCTTTTTATCTAGTTTGCTAAGCTCACAAGGTCAGGAATGACATAGAGAATGAATCACAGTTACATCAACGCACAAATTTAACCTTTGATTGTCCATATTTCAGTCTTAACTACCACCTGAACATATAGCTTGTTAAATCACCATGTAGGTACCCAGATCTTGTTTGGCGATAAACAGATTTTAAAGTGGTCACACATAGCTTAATGTAAACAGTACATCCATGACAAAATAAAAGAACAGACCTTTATAATGTATATAAATGAATTTCCACCACAGGCTGTAATTCATAAATTAGCAGAAATTGTCTTAAACTAAAAAATTAAGATCAATTCTCTTCAAGTTTTACTTTTTTAATTAAATAAAGTAAATAAAGAAAATATGTATGTTTAGGTTAACAAAGGAAATGATTATGTATGTTATAATAATATAATGTAATAATGTTATAATAATAATAATAATAGGTGGTACGGTGGCTCAGTGGTTAGCACTGTCACCCCACAGCAAGAAGGTTGAGCCCCGGCTGGGTCAGTTGACATTTCTGTGTGGAGTCTGCATGCTCTCCCTGTGTTCGCGTGGGTTTCCTTCGGGTGCCTCGCTTTCCCCCACAGTCAATAGACATGTGCTATAGGGTAATTGAATTAACTAAATTGGTCCGTGTTTCCCAGAGATGGGTTGCGGCTGGAAGGGCATCCGCTGCGTAAAACAAATGCTGGATAAGTTGGCGGATCATTCCGTCGTGGCGACCCCGGATTAATAAAGGGACTAAGCCGACAAGAAAATGAATGAATGAATGAAATTGGTCCGAAGTGTGTGTGTGTGTGTGCGCACATGTGAGAGTGTATGGGTGTTTCCCAGTACTGGGTTGCCAATGAAAGAGCATCCGCTGTGTAAAACATATGCTGGATAAGTTGACGGTTCATTCTGCTGTGAATAAAGGGACTAAGCCAAAGGAAAATGAATGAATGAATAACAATAATAAATATACTGAATATGATGTATTTTGGTTTGATAATAAATTTGTAAAATGTTATATTTGCAAAAGCAAGACATATAACAACATTTTATAAAAACAAAACAGCAAGACCAAAACCAACTAGAAAACTTCAGAGCAGAGATTTGGCTTAGTCTATTAGAAATGACCTTTGACCTCAATCTGGTGAGAGTGGCCTCTCTATGAAAGCCCTAATATGATATTGTCCTCTTTTACTCCACTAAAATGTAATTGCAAACCCAGTCATTACTAAACACATTTGTCACGAACTCATGGAGTGTCAAAAAGAAGACTATTTAAGTCCTGCTTGTGTTATATATCTACAGTATGTGCACCAAAAGAACCCTATATTTTTGCAACAATGTGTATATACAATGTGCAATACTATGTGTAATTTGATTCAGTTTTATTTCATTTTTTATTGGTCACTATTATCCAAGTGTGTTCTCTGGTTATTCTCACTTAAGGGCTTTTGTGTCACATTACGTTAAACCATTAAACACTTTAAAAACATCAATTAAGGCAAATCCAATCCAATTTCATACGACCCCTCAAAGGAAGAGTACGGTGTAATTTACTTATGTATAATACAGTTTTGGAACAGAGCGTAGAATTTCTGTCGCTTCCTATTCAAGATTCAGTGATACGATTATTGTAGATGTAGCTGTAAACGAGTTAATAGGTTTTCCTCAAGTCTCGGTATCGGGGGAAAGCCATTGAGCAGCACTTTCAGCGCTCGGCCATAAATCAAAAAGCTGCACCGCAGCACCATGCGATGGCAGATCTTATCCACAGACTTTGACTCAGCAGCATGCCATGTTTGCCCGTCCAGTCAGAATTATTGGGTCTTCACTCATTTAGACAGTACTGCTATCCTCTGTTAGGTTGAACTTTCAGAAAAAAGCTGAAGGTATTTTTCAGACTTTATTTTTACAGACAGATGTTTGGGTATGCACTAAAAATTTCATTGTGATTGGAGAGATTGTGGTATAATTCTACACTTTGCCACATGATAAATGGACAAGCCACATTAACCCACTAACAAACTACAGGGCTAAGTATTAACTCAGAAAATGCTATATTTCTTTCCAAATAATTGCAGTGAACATTGTTTTACCGTGTGTTCATGATCATAAATTAAATACATTGAGTTGTAAGAAAGTAGAATATAAGGTCCGTTTGTTGAATTTAAGTTACATTGCAACTAATTCTTATTAGATTATAAGTAGACTGTTGGGTTGGGGTTAGGGGTAGGTTTAGTGCAAGTTGACATGTACTTGCAAAGTATCTTATAGTCAGTTAAATGTCTGTTGAATGTCAGTATCAACAGATATTAAGCAAACAGTCTACTAATACTCAAATGGACCATCGAAATAAAGTGTTACCGAATATAAAAAAACTGATTTACTTTGAGAACTGATTTATATTTGTCCAGTATATCAGTATATTAATTTTTTTTATTCAATTGAGTTCAGTTCATTTATTCATTCATTCAGGCTTAGTCCCTTTATTAATCTAGGGTCACCATAGCAGAATAAACCACCAACTTATCCAGCAGATGCCTTTACGCAGTGGATGCCCTTCCAGCCACAACCCAACGCTGGGAAACGCCCATACACTCTTGTATTCACACACATACACTACGGCCAATTTAGCTTACCCAATTGTACCGTATGTCTTTGGACTGTGGAGGAAACTAGAGCACCCAGAGGAAACCCACTTGACCGGGAGATAAATTTTAATTTAATTTAATTTAATTTAATTTAATTTAATTTTATTTTATTTTATTTTATTTTATTTTATTTTATTTTATTTTATTTTATTTTATTTTATTTTATTTTAATTTTTTCAATTTTATTTTTTCAATTTTATTTTATTTTATTTTATTTTATTTAATTTTATTTTATTTTATTTTATTTAATTTTATTTTATTTTATTTTATTTTATTTTATTTTATTTTATTTTAT
>CAIGQQ010034734.1:7000662-7012157 GCA_903798035.1 Danio albolineatus | reverse complement strand
TATATATATATATATATATATATATTTCAGTTGGCTATAGAAAAAAACACTGACATCCAATGACTTGCTTAAAGAATCTAACTTGCCTAGTTAACCTAATTAAGTTAAGCCTTTCAATTGACCTTTAAGCTGAATATCAGTATCTTGCAAAACAACTAGTAAAATATTATGTACTATCATCATGTCACAGACAAATAAATGAGTTATTAGAAAGAGTTATTAAGACCATTAAGGTCAGAAATGTGTTGAAAAACATCTCTCCATTAAACAGCGTCTGACAGGAGGGCTAATAATTTAGATTCTTTTCAACTTTATGTATGCATATTTTGAACATTACCTTTTTAATATCTTATTATGCAAGTGCCGCTAGCTAAACCACATATTAATATTTGAGGACACTGGCTACAATATCTTTTTTCTTTTTTCTTACCACTAGATTCTAGTACTGACTGTTATACTACAGGTGAAAAAAAGAGAATACAGAGAGAGAGAAAGATTACATAACATATTTACAATGTTCCTTTTATGCGAACGCATAAATATTAATGATGAGCATTCACTCAATTTTCCACTAAGAGATTAGCTTCAGGGAAGTTTAAAGTAGAATCATTCAATAGCTCAGTTTTGAGGCCATACGGTAATTAAGTTTCCAACTATTGCTTAGAAAGACATTTTTTCACTCTGAACTACTGTAATTCAATAACGCTGTAATTTAAGTGTCATTCAAGCGTAACACATCTTATAAAATGCTTACATGATAGCATCTTTCTCTTTCATATTTGATGTCAAAATGATGAATCACATTAGATTTCTCATTGTCCTTGGCATCAAACCTTAGATGATGCTTGAATGCTAAAGTATTGAATTGTTGTCTATTTCTATTTACGAAAAGTTGTCATCTGACTTCAAACTACTTTAATTCATTCCTTAAAATTTTATCTAAATTTGGAGCTAGACAGAATCATTCTGCATTCACCTTATATTATAAAAACAGCTCTGTTCACATTTGAAAGTGAAAATCACAGTACGTCTGTGCAAGTAGATGATCATAGTGAGTTAGAAAGAGTTTAAATATTATTGCATTTTATCAAGGTTGCTTCTTATAGTGGATTTTGAGATTGCTGCAGTTGATATTCCAGTAATTTGCTGTATGTTTCCAGTGCAGGGCGCAGTAAAGTTATTGACTTACAGCTAATGGCATTTCTCTGAGACCTTTGTCACATCTTAAACCTGACATTGAGATTGACACTCTGGCTTAAGTATGATTGTCTGGTGAAGTGATCCAGAAAATCCATCCAATTAATGCTCCATAGACTTAAGCTTTTTGTGCATATTTAGGATTGACAACAGCATGTAGATCACACTGTAAAGAATCACGTTAATAAACAGTATCTGTATTTCATGATATGTTTTTTTCATGTATAGTTATAAACTGCATCATGGAACCTTAATCTCTGCCTTATTGACTTTTGATGTTGAAAATTCAACTGTTTTTTATTAAACAAATTGATATTTTAGAAACAATGTATTGAATAAAGTCTGTAAAATAACAAAAATGTACTGCCAGTTAATTACCGGGTTTTTGAACCAGTTTTTGCATAGTTTACAACACCACCCCAGACAATATATCCTTTCAAACTATTAAAAATGTCAATAAAAATCACTATTTCAAATTTCATCATCAAATGTTATTGGATTTAAGACCAAGATCCCATAATACAATTCAAAAACAAAAATAACTGAAAAAACAAACAAAAATCAGGAAAACTGTTAACTTACGGATATTTTTTCAGGATTTGCAGGATTTATTCTCAAAATATTGACTTTCAATATTCAAGTTGCTACTGTATGAACAAACCAAATGGACTTTTCTACTCTTGCAAGAGTGACGTTGAAGTATTCAGAGATTGTGGTGTATGCTTTGAACCAAACTCATTTGTCAAATCTTAATTATTGGACAGAAGTGCTAAATGAGGCACAAAACCAGTGGGGGCAGCTTCCAACAGTGATTAAGTATAAACTCTGCGGATGATATAGATCTACAATTCATAGACTCCCCAAACCACAAAAACACTCATCACACAGGAAGCACTCTGGAAAGAATAGGTCCATTTCATATATAGTTCCCATCACGGCAATTCGTAAGTTTTTGATTTAGTGGCTAATTCGTATGAATTTATATGATCTCATTCTTACGATTTGCTTATCCCCCAATGACAGTTGCATTTAAGGTTGGGGTTGGATGTCATGCCTCCTTTTTAAAGCCTTACATTTTCATAGAACTGAACTCATCCGAATTGGTACGAATCAGCCACTAAACTGACAAAACCTAAAATAGTTACATTTCCTCATGAGGTCAGGCTGCACCCCAGGGATATAAAAGCAAGTCTTGAAAGTTCAAGAGCACTTTTGCGTTTAAAAATGCTGTTCTCAGTCCTTTTCTTTGATAATCATTCTTTGTGTGAACATAACCAAATAGGAAAAAGTGTCAAAAGCAACTGATAGTTAATATAGTGTAATTGTAATGTGAAGTACTGGATGTGGAACAAAATGTTGACCCACTTGTTGAGGGCTTCCAGAAAAGCTTTCAGTAATGTTTTCTCCTCTACATCTCCAGGCAAGAATAATTTTAAAATAATAATATTCTAATGCAAGACTGAGAGCTCCCAATACATTCTGTAGCATTAAATAAACAGTTTTACAAATTGAATAGCATATCATTAAACTATTGACTGACTCTCTTGTCTTTTGAAACAGCACAACTATCTTTATTCTTTGGAACAGAAAAGGACTGTTGATGAGGGTGCAATGCTGGCAGAATTTGAAGTCAGCCTGAAATAGATTTTTAAAAATGTGTTTAATTTTTGATGTGTATCTTAATGAATGAAGTAAATAGTTTCTCTCTTAAAGGCTACAGTATTTTATTCAAGTTAAAATGAAAGTTACAATGAATTCAAAATCTTTTAATGGTAAATTTGTTTGTGAAAATTCCAGTATATTCATGCAGCATCAGCTTTCAAAATAGCTTCACATATATGCAATCTCATGTTAAAATAATGTTTTGTCAAAATATATTTTCCACTTATGGCTATTCAGTAAGGTTTAGACGAATGTGTAGATATGCAAACAGAAATAAGCATAAAACACAAATGAGAGTTGTAAACAGTAAAGAAAGTGACATGGATTTATTTACACAAGGTGAGAAATTCTGCATTCCAGCAAAGCTACTGCACATTATTTCTATAGGACTTCACACAACATCACTTTAAAGCACCCAGCTTTACAGTTTTAAACTTTCAAAACCTATGTACTGTAAGTCAGTTTTTCTTAATCTGAATTACAAACTCAATTGATAAAAACTCTTCGGTGTGTTCACATTTTTACTTTTTATTTATTTATTTTTTTTAAAGTAAAACCATGGTTAGTTTTTGCAGGGGTAAACTCTGCCTGTGTTCGTAATTGTTTCTCAAGCCCCAGTAGGCCATATTTGCCCCCATTAATCTATTTAAGTCGGATACTGTGTACGTTAGCACACAATTGGAAAAATGATCTATTTTTGTTACATCACAACATCATTTTTTGGTAACTGTCACTTTAAAATTTGCCCTACTGAACTTAAAGGCAGGCTATAGGCGGTTTGGTTCAAAAATCCTTTTTATAATACTCACTTATCATATTAAGGGGTGTAAAAGCACTACAGTATGTTTTTATATCGTCTGTGAAAGGTTTAGGACCAAAAAACCCACACAGACAGGATATGTCATCAGCATATCACCACTTTACAGACGTACTTATTAAAAGGTAATTGTGTGCTTTGTACTATAAAGTTTGCTCAACATTAATAAGAATAGTGGTCTGACTTTCGTCTTCTCTTTGACCTCTGGTCTGTCTGTAACCTTCAATTTTTATTGGAGGAGCTGTGTGTTTTTGGAGGAGACAGTGATTATTTAGGGGTGGGAGGATCTTTGGCTTTCAAAGCTAGCTTGCTATTGTTAGACTCTTTAAAATCACCTACACTACTGTACCTTTAAAGCACCAAAAATATCAAATTAGAAGGAATGTTTACATGTAGAGAATCTATAAACTCTTGAGAAATGTTCTCATCTTAAACCTCAAAACCGTAAGATGTTTCATTATAAAATGATAAAGCATTATTAGACCAGCATCTAAGATAAAGAGCAGGCGAAATTCATTTTGACATTCTGCAGAGATGAAGATTTTCTCTTGAGAGCAATGCTTCAGTTTGAGTTTGACAAGCCAACTACTCTTGACTCTTAAAACAACTGGCTGTGAATACTAATCTTATTTAAACATCAGGTCTTTGACAGATCTAAATGAGTTTGAAGACAAACGTGGCAAACAAAAAACTTATTGTGTCTAGATATCGCTCTATTAATAAACCACTCTGGGGGCTATAAACAGATGACAGTGTGTGCTAGCAGAGCCAGAGTTTTCTGTCAGAGAAAGTTTTGTCATCCAAATATGGTAACAGTCAAGGGCGTTAAATTACAGCATTTTCTCTCTTTTCATCATAATTGTTTTCCAAAACTCTACAATATATACAGATAAAATGTCATATATTAAACTTATATAAACACTGCGATCGACTGTTTGGGCGCTAGAATAAACACAGATTATCAAGCTGTCATAAAGTTATTTCAAGATGATTTCTCTAAGGCTACATAAGAGTACATTATCTTCTACCGAGAGACCCTTGAGAAGTAAAGCTGTGTCTCGATCGAGCTTGTGTCTCTCTATTTAGATCTCAATAGATTAATTTGCGCTGAATGTCCAAATGAATTATTTATGAAGTCAGCAAACTAGATCTAAACAGCTCGATAGTACGCAGCATGAGAGGCTCGCTGCAGTCCTTCATCAAACCGAACTACTGTTTGCTTAATTTTGATTACATTTGATTCCATTACGGTCAGGTTATAGTTTCTGCATAATGGACATGAACCTTTTCTGACACAAGGCATTCAGCCTACCAGTTGATGATGTTGTGTGCGATTTTATAAGAAATTAATTGATTTTTTTTTTCATGTACTCACTCTCATGTTGTTCTAAACCCAGAAGGTGTTCATTTAACAAGCACACATGAAGAAATATATTTTCTTGAATCAAATTTTTAGAGCATTCAGTCAGTGTTCATACAACTGTTCACCTAGAGCTCTGATGTTTCAAAACATTCTTATAATGAGATCAAAAATAAAATAAAACCACAAACTTGTATATGCTTTACGCATGTGCTTCATTTGTAAATGACATGTAATATATTTGGAACATTGGAAAACATTGGAATATTTTAATGTGATCACATGAACAATTTTGAACTAGTATAGTTATGGAACAACATGATATTTAACATAAAAATGTTCCAAAACCATGCATTTCATGTGTGTTTCACATGTTGCATATGTTTCACATGCATATAATTGCACATTTGAAGCTTGTGGTTTTATTTTTTTAATAAGAGTTTTATTTTTGATCTATTTAAATTGTATGTTTGCACATGCAGCATGGTTTTAGAACATTTTCATTTAAAACCGTGTGATCACTACTTATAGTTTTTGGAAAAAATAAACAATGTTTTGTCCCATTCCTCAACCGAGCCTTGAACCTACCCTTACATATCCTTAATCTTACATGTATCCTAACTCAACAGCATACTGTAAGTGTTAGAAAAGTGGGATCAACATATATTAACAGTTGTGTTCTAAATGTCTTTTCATACCAAGTGCTATATATTTCTAGTGCGTCTAAGCAGTGAATCCAGCTCATGTAATCAGTATAATCAAACAACATATAGTGATTGCAGTCAGTGTAGTAGTGGAAATCTACTTCAGCGTTTTCAAATGAGGCAACACAAAGGCTCTGAAACTAGCACTGGATATTTGAAGTACTTTTATTTTTATACTTTGACAGCCTGGCTTGCATAACTCATGCTTGCATGTATTTTTATCATTTTTCCAATGGTATAACCAACTGTTTCCAGCATAGTCATTATCTTTAGATAAACTTCGAAAAGAAGGCTTAACATCAACCAATAAGCTTCACCTAAATGTCATCTGTACTGAAAAAGACATTGGGCAAACCGAAGGACTCCATTTGTGGGAAATGGGAAAGCCCTTTATATTTCAATGGATTTTGGCTGGCTGTCAGCGTTTTATCGATTATTTGCTGGAAAAAAGTAAAAGTAATCACAATGATATTGTTTCTCTACATGTTTTCTGTTAATGATGTGGCCAGAACAGTGCGTGTTTATTTTATGCTTTCGAATTGCATTGTGGAACCTTGATCTCTGCTCTGAACATTTTCTTTGCACTTTGACAAAGTGGCTTTCTTTGACAAATGTATTTATTTGAAACGATATATTTTCTGTAATGTTCATTCATTCATTTTCGCCAGATTTTCCAGGGCCAGGTCAAAGGGGGCAGCAGTCTTTAGAGAGAACCCCAGACTTCCCTCTCCTCCAGCTCCTCCTGGGGGATGCCGAGAGACATAGTCCCTCCAGTGTGTCCTGGGTCTTCCCCCAAGGCCTCCTCCTGGTGGGACATGCCCAGCACACCTCCCTAGGTAGGCGTCCAGGAGGCATCCGAAACAGATGCGCAAGCCACCTCAGCTAACTTCTCTCGATATAGAGGCAGTGGCTCTAGCTCCTTACCCTATCTATAAGCCACCCAGCAAAGGAAACTAATTTCAGTCACTTGTATTCAAGATCTTATCCTTTCAGTCATGACCCAAAGCTCATGATCATAGGGGAGAATAGGAATGTAGATTGACCAATAAATGGAGAGCTTTGCCTTTCGGCTCAGCTCCTTCTTCACCACAATGTACCGATACATCGACCGCATTACTGCTGCCGCTGCACCAATCCGCCTGTCAATCTCACGTTCCATCCTTCCCTCACTCGTGAACAAAACCTCAAGATACTTGAACTCCTCCACCTGGGGTAAGGACTTTTCTCCAACCTGGAGATGGCAAACCACCTTTTTCCGGTGGAGCTCCATGGCCTCGGACTTGGAGGTGCTGTTTCTCATGCCATCTGCGTCACACTCAGCAGCAAACCGCCCCAGTGCATGCTGAAGGTCCATGTTTGATTAAGCCAACAGAACAACATTGTCTGCAAATAACAGAGATAAAATCCTGTGGTCGCCGAACCGGACCTCCTCCAGCCCAAGGCTGCGCCTTGAAATTCTGTCCATAAAATTATGAACAGAATTGGTGACAAAGGGCAGCACTGCCGGAGTCCTTTCTGTAATGTATAAATTACATCACATGAACAATGTAATTCACTCCCTGCACCTTTATTTTACCCATTTCTTTTACAGAATGTAGAAAACATAGTGAAAATAATAGTAAATAATGTCAAATTGTAATTTTGGGGTGAACAAACCCTTTAGGAAATTGAAAGAGGCACAATGAATATTCACACTGAGAGTTACTTGTTAGAAATATGACTATTTATCTGATCATCCTGTGAACAGCACTCTTGCTGCACTCAAGTTCAACAAAACCCCGGCCATCTGGTGCATTCCTGGCTCATACCGCGGCAGCGTTTATATAAATTATTCTATGATGCTTTCTGATGCATTTGAGGCCACGGATGGAAGATCCTGAAGGTCTCCTTAAGCACTAATTTATTTACGCAGGGCCCTGAGCTCCTGGAAACATCAACTCCATCTGTCTCTAGAGCCGGAGAGGAAGTCTAATCGTTCACTGGGTTTTGTAAAATGCAGATATGAGTGCGTGACAGCGAACAACTGGCCTGTATAATCAGCAATTAACAAACCATATGGTATTTTTAAACGTCTTAAGTGACAGTAATTGTGACAGTATTTACATATAATGTAGTTAATAGCTAATGACACAAAACCACTGCCAGTTCCTCCAGTCTGCATGTTTAGTATGCAGTTGGTTTCCGCCTCTTGGATGTAAATGACGATACTCTACCTTGATTATAGTCATTTTGAGATCCTGCCAAGATCTGATGGAGCTCACATTGGCCAGAAGTTCTTTCTTTAGACCCTGGAGGACCCAAGCCATCAGTCCTTTCCATTGTAAGCTCTGAATTGTGGACATTTAGTTGCATGAGTTTAGACATCTAGGTGCTCATTTGGATTCAGTTCACTTCTAAGGGTCTATACAACAGACTTCTCTGGAGACGGTGTGCTTGACATCTGAAGAGATGTGCATTGCTTTTTTCCTGCTCTGCATTGCATCACTCACAATCCTATACCTATTAGTTTTACTTGGATTATAATGAATAATGATTTTAAGTTTAACTTTTGATCTTGGGGCTTGGGAGTTTTGCATTGTGGGTGATATTACATTTGAAAAATGTCAGAGCAATTATTGATTGTTTCAGGTCTGCAATTAAAACCCACTGTATGTAAAAAATACAATGGAATCAAAATATATTGACGGCACATATTCAGGGAGCGAATTATATTTTAACAATTGGGGGGTCAAGTTTTTCGGTTATGCTCGGTTACATGCCTCAGTGAACCAAATATATATATTTAATTCAATTACATCTCATTTATTTGAGGGATATTGAGTGGTTCTGAATGACATTTGTGATATTAAGCAAATGGTTACTGGTTTGCTTTGCTGCACCTATTAATGGATGACCATGAAAGACTGCACATATTTTTTATTTTACTGTTTAACTTCCATGTGCGAGCCAGTTTAAAATAAAATACAATGCATCTAGTTTTACAGCCACCTATAAACACCTTTTTTGAAGAAACAGGTTTTGTGAACACTTACACTACAGTATCTGTTGGTGCTCTAGATTTGCTGGTTTCAAACCCTTGAATTTATATTTCTGGTACAAACATGCATTCACCATGGTAGAAACTACACTCTCAGAAAAAATGGTACAATGTTGTACCAAAGAAGGTACAAACACTTGTCACTGGGGCAGTACCTTTTTATGGGACAGAATTGTACCTTAAGAAAAGAAACAAATTTGTACCTTTTAAGGTCATGATTTGTACCATGGGAAACCAAGATGTACCTTTGTTTTTAAAAACCCGCAGATACAATATTGTATACTTTGTGAAAGGTACCACCACAGCGCCAAGACACTTTGTACCTTAACAGTGTCAAAAATGCTTACCAAACATTTATTAAAATGCCTTTAATGTTTACAATACCTATAGTTTTATGTTTTACCAGTTGTTTTGTATTATTGTTTTACAGAACTAAAAAATTATGTTCATAAGTATCTTTAAACATATACTTTTAAATGATGATTCTTGTTTTAATATGGAAATTATTCATAAAAATCATTTTGCCTTTCCAGTCATATTTATTTTCATAGATACTGTAATAAAGGAGTTATTCAACACTTTTGTACCTTTTATATGAGAACAATTATACCTTCATTTCAGTTGTACCATAAAAGGCACAGAACAGTATCATAAGAGGTCTGTTCAGTACCATATCAAGGAACATTATTTGTACCATCGTGTACCTTTTTTTCTGAGAGTGTATTATAGGGGTGGTCAAATGTATACTGAAGTTATCTATTATTTTAATTATTAATATTATTCAAGATACAGATCAGAGCAAACTATTCCTCAACTATTAAAGGGCAGACCCCCCATACATCCTGTTTTGATGTCCTTCAGGGGGGATCAAGCATTAATTAGCGGGGTCAGAGCGCCTCCCGAACCCCCCTGTAACTCACACCCTGCGCATATTAAGCTTTTGTAAATCTGGATGATTTAAAAAAGTAATAGGTGAAAATAATTTGAATTGGGGGTATTTCTTGCCTTTTTTATGGATTTGAAGGTCGAAATTCCAAAACGGGTTTACAAATTAAAAGTAAAAGTGTAATGCAGCTTGTCATTTGTCTTTGTGCATTAAAATATGTACTTTAATTAATATTTCTGAGCAAAAAAAATGATTTAAAATCACTTTTTTGATTGAATGACCTCAAAACTAAATTCAGGAAAATGTCTCATGGGTGTTTCATTACAATCAGGCTTTTAATATAGCATAAAATAAATTTTAATACTCTGTAAAATGTTTAATTAAATCTGCAATGGTAAAATCACATAATGAACCATTACACTGAAAGACAATGTTGCAGTTTGGAACATTATTTTAACTTATATTTGTACTTTTTAATCATTTTTTATTTTACAAAAGTAAAACCCCTAATGTAAATGTCATTCCATACAGTCTATAAAACGAGACACGTCATCTCTGACCCATGGACCGATCCATTTAGATCCAGATCGTGCTTATATTAGATTCATGGATCTTTCCTTTCGAGCTGAAATTCACATATGGACCCTAAATTGATTTTGAACAGATCTGACAACCTAATTAAATGGCTAGGGCTGGTTCATTGTTCTGCTTCTGTGTTGACATACAAAAAAACCTTGATGCTGGTTACCACATGATATATGGATACATGATGATGTGAACACGCATTTTATTTTTAATATTGAATGATATTGAATAATAAAAAAAAAATCAATCCAGATAATAACAGACACTCTTCGTTCCAATCAAAAATACAGTATGTTCACTGATATGTGATATCTTGTGTTTTGATTTATTGTGTATGTAGAATGATATGCACTTCTGTTATCCTCATGGAGCTGCCACATCTGAGAATTATTTATTCATTCATTTTCTTAACGGCTTAGTCCTTTTGTCAATCTGGGATCACCACAGCGGAATGAACCGCCAACTTATCCAGCAAATGTTTAACGCAGCAGATGCCCTTCAGCTGGAACCCATCACTGGGAAACACCCTTACAGTCTAATTCACAATCATACACTACGGACAATTAACCCAATTCACCTATACCACATGTCTTTGGACTTGAAACCCACACGAACACAGGGAGAACATGCAAACTCCACACTGAAATGCCAACTGGGCCAGCCGAGGCTTGAACCAATGACCTTCTTGCTGTGAGGTGGCAACGCTATCAGCTGTGGCACCATGCTGCCCTCTGAGAATTATATACATATTAGATATAAGTGTTTTCCTATTAAGCAATAAACTTGTTGATTAGCTTTTTCTTATTCATTAGATACTAGTGCTTTTTCTAAAATTTTTATTCATTAGATACTAGTATTTACTGGTTCTTATTTATCTGTAGCAAGAACTTGTATTTATTCAATAGACACTGGCATTTATGATTTGATAATATAGCACTTATACATTTTGATTAGTATGTATTACAATTGTGAATTTCTTTTTCCAATTACTATTGATACTACATACTAATTATAGTAGTTAGATATTCATTATAGATGCTAGTACCTTTTATTAGAGACTAGTTCTTATGTGCAACATTATTATTTATTCATTAGTTCTTTTTATTAGTTCATATATAATATAATATAATATAATATAATATAATATAATATAATATAATATAATATAATATAATATAATATAATATAACATAATATAACATAATATAATATAATATAATATAATATAATATAATATAATATAATAT
>CAIGQQ010034734.1:6980663-7000376 GCA_903798035.1 Danio albolineatus | reverse complement strand
ATAACATAACATAACATAACATAACATAACATAACATAACATAACATAACATAACATAACATAACATAACATAATAATATAATATAATATAATATAAAATAATATAATATAATATAATACAGACATTTAATTCAACATTTTAACAATTTAACATTTAATTCAAGTATTGTTCAGTGCAAATCTCAAGTTGAATTAAAAAAGGTGCTTGTAGAACCGACATCTTGCTTTATTTTTGACAGATTGTATTTCACATCTCTGTTTATACACCATTGCAGCTCCATATTGCAGGGCCGCTCGAGTAATGCGCTTGCGTTTATCATTCAGACAAACTGGCATGAATCAATGTTACACATTAATGAAAAATCCACAGGTTGAATTAACTATTAATAATTTATTCATGGTTCCTACACACACTTTATTCTGTGACTTTAATGTCTTCTTATAGTCTTTTTAAAAATAGGATTGCAAGAACAGCAGTGTGTATATCAACAGTGTGTATTCTACAGGTGGAGTAAGCTGTTTTTACATTTTCAAAGCACACAGTCAGCCTTCAGAGCAAGATATTTTTTTTCCAGCAAAGAAACCATAGCAACAGAAGGACATCTGGTTATTTCTGTAGCACTATAGTGGTCACTGGAAACAAATGAATGAATAAATGAATGATTTTAACCAAACAAGTTTTGAGAGCCAGAAGATTGCACTGGTGTTTTATAGACATAAATATTGCAGCCCATTCTACTTCTGTTGTTTTTCTGAAAACATGCTGTTTGTTTTATGCCGTGTTTATTATTTCTACTTATTGAATTAACTTTTTTTTAGAACTTGTTCGTTTTGAGCACATTTTTCTATAGATCTCCAGTGTATCTGTTAAATAAATAATATGACCTCAGTGACGGTAAAAGGAGGCTTTGAGAAATCCATCTTCCATGGTCAGTTAAATTAAGGATGCATAATTTACGGGGTCTGACATTTGAAAGTAGGACTATCCCAATCTAGAGCCTTATAAAGTTTATGAGCATTTTATTCATCTTGATGTATGAACTGATGAGATTAAGCAATAAATAGGTGGAGTGAATATCACTGATCATCTTTATACAAGGCCACACATAAAGTTTAGATTTAATATGGTCAGATTAAACAATTAACAAATGATATGTTTATTGGAAATATATCCCCCTGAACCCAACTAATAGTGATTTTTCAAAAGCAAATGAGAATAGGTAAGTCACTGAGACCGTGTGCTTCTACTGTGACCACACTGCTTTTTTGGGCGTCTTCTGTTTTTTTTCTTCTAGTTTCTGGAACCATTCTTTGTCGGACCTAAACCCTGGTCTGCTCCGCTCCACCTCTCAAGTCTATTGCCATACCGCAGTGCTTCCCACACATAGACTTTACTTTAACGGGCCACCCAGGTATATTAACAGTCGCCCAAGTTTATTTAGTGACACATTTTTTTTACTATTATTATTATCCTTTTACACTTTTTTTTGTATCCCCCTAATATACAAACATCCGTGAGTGATTAAGTAGTGGAAAATCTCTCCTTTACCCGTTTCACGCTGCTTGTTCTGTGCGCGCGAGAACTGTCAACACTCATACAGGCAGTCTCACATGCTCTGCAGATCCACAGAGATCCGCACCTTTTTGCACCCGGCCGGGGTTTCTAAATCTACTAAAATGTTCGGGATTTGTTTTTGCTTTTGTTTTCTAATCTGTCCTTAATTTTATGCGCACAGCCACAAGAGTGAGAAAGATATTAATTAACTAATTCTTTAATCTAAGTGACTAAGCGAAAAAAAATTTTACTAAGAGAAAAGTATTTGGAGAGGACGAAATTACATCTAAATTGGCTGCAAAATATTTATACAACATTAGAAATGGGTAATCCACTCATTTGTCTTTTTTAAATAATCTACACAATTTATTCTTGTAATTATTATATTATTAGAGATATTGTCTGTTTATTTTCCTTTTTCTGTCGTTTATTTCTCATTTGCTGTATGTTATTTTATTAATTTGATGATGTCAATTTATCTAAAATGCTTTGGCAATACTGTTCAAACTGTCATGCCAATAAAGCAACCCGAACTTGAATGAGAGATGGAGAGAAGCAGATTTAACCTGTCAGTGGGTGCACATGGCTCCTGAATAGCATAAAAGAGAAATGGTGGATTTTTTAAATTAATTTCAACAATCTTTTTTCACTTTAACCCATTGAAAAGAAAAGTTTAAAACAGATAATAATAAAAGTAATGTTAAAAAAACAAATAACGTTTAGTTTGTGGCATACAGTCAACTAAATATGTGATGTGGGTAAAAGGTGTATTTCAATCCGGCTACCATCGCAAGTATATATCAAACCTGTGGGAAGCACTGTACCACTTGCGGTGAGCTACTGGGCAAACCAATTAAACCAGAAAAGCTGTCCATAGAGAGGTTAGCAGTCAGCCGTAGCATTCGTTTCACACATGAAACGCAGGCATGTGTACCTGTGAGCACATATTCTCAAAAATGTAAACCAAAGGCACATTTTCCCAATGAGCTTGTGTTGCAAGTTTTTGTACTCAACATGTTGGTTGATGGCACTGTTTTAGCACCAGGTTGAGGACCTATCACACACTACACAAGTGTTTTTTTGCTAGTTTTAGTAAATATCAAATGCATTTGCACTCAGGTGTTCTCTTGGCGTGTTTTTTGAAGGAACTGAAATAGATTTCACCATTGACCAACTAAAAGCAACGCCACAGTTTTTTTTTTGTGTGTTATTGAGTGTGTTATGAGAGCGTGTAAGTGACACTTGCAAAGATGAGCAGCAGCACAGAAATATGTATAAAAATAAAAAAATTAAGGATTAAAAGGTAAAAGATTGTTGTCTAATCATAAAAACCGCTAGCTCTTCCCACACTCTCTTCACCTCAGGGGGCTTAGGTGGAATTCAGCAGCTTCTGTAGATGGTCTGCTGGCTTTAACCTCACACACAAGCAGATCTGTTTCCTCCCTAGTGAAGCGTTCAGTTCTTCTGCTTTCTCACATTCTAATTACAACAACAGTATCTGGCTGCAGACTTGCACATGCAACCTCAGACATGCAATGTCAGACACTTTAACTTAGACCTAGTGATGTTTCTATGAGGGGTAAGGGTAGGAGTAGACATTCAAAGCATTGCTTGCGTGTGCACCTGGTCTGCAGCCAGATAGCTTGCACAGTATGCACATAGGGCAGATCAGTACTTATGGGTGTTTGTGAGAGAAGCCAGTCAGCTTGTCGTCTTACAATATATGTCTGCTTGATATCAATTGACCCACACACCCTTTCCCTGAACCCAACTAACAGTTTTTTCAAAAGCAAATCAGAATAGGTCATTGAGACAGTGTGCTTCTACTGTGACCACACTGCTTTTTTGGGCATCTTTTGTTTTTTTTCTAGTTTCTGGAACCATTCTTTGTCGGACTCAAACCCTGGTCTGCTCCACTCCACCTCCCAAGTCTATTACCGTACCGCAGTGCTTCCCACACATAGACTTTACTTGGGCAGGCCACCTAGGTATATTAACAGTCGCCCAAGTATATTTAGTGCCACATTTATTTATTTATTTTTTACTATTATTGTCATCCTTTTACACTTTTGTACCCCCCCCCCCAATATACAAACATCCGTGAGCGATTAAGTAGCGGAAAATCTCTCCTTTACCCGTTTCACGCTGCTTGTTCTGTGCGCGCGAGAACTGTCAACACTCAGGCAGTCTCACATGCTCTGCAGATCCACAGAGATCCGCACCTTTTTGCGTCCGGCCGGGGTTTCTAATACTAAAATGTTCGGGATTTGGTTTTGTTTTTGTTTTCTAATCTAAAGTATGCATATAGGGCAGATCAGTACTGACTATATGTCAACAAATTCTCATTAGAATATTAGAGTTAGGGTTAATCTAGGTAGTTTCCTATTGTCAGCAGAATGTCTATTGGTGGAGCAGTGTCAGCAGATATTAAGCAGACCCTCTACTAATACTTT
Organism: Danio albolineatus; assembly: GCA_903798035.1. Taxonomy (NCBI): domain Eukaryota; kingdom Metazoa; phylum Chordata; class Actinopteri; order Cypriniformes; family Danionidae; genus Danio; species Danio albolineatus. The sequence continues at coordinate 6,996,368 of CAIGQQ010034734.1, read as the reverse complement.
AATGGCAATTAGTTGGCATGTAGTTGTAATGTAACTCATAGTCAACACAGTATGCAAAAGTGACCATCAGTATAAAGTGATAGCCAACCATTTTAGACCGCAGACTGTTTTCCTGCCCTTAAAATAGCAAAAGTGGATTCCGACATCCCCTAAGTGCACCTGCGTTGTGTGATTTAGATCATGCACTAAATCCTTAAAATGGAGCCAAACGTTATTGCAGATTTGTGCCAATAATTTAAACATTAAGCACACTGTAACTTGTCTTGGCACGGTGGAGAGTGGCGATTATGAATTTTAAAAATGCACTTAAAATTCCATTGCATTTTTTGATTGTTTGTTTTGTCAAGACAAGAGTAGTGGCACTTGTCCAATGAAGTAAAAAGAATCATTACATCTGTCCAATCTGGCACACTGACAGCACTCAGGCATTTGCCAGGTGTTGATAAACTGGCCTCTGGAGGTGCTGTGAAGTTGTCCAGGAAACACCTCCTCATCTCAGGAAACAATAGACACTCCTTACTGCATAAACAGATGCAGAAGCTTGAACGTGACACGTTGCACAACATCTCATAAACTCTTGTTTTTAAATCAAATCCTAGTTATTACACACTTGGCATGCGATTACAATTAGGCTGTTTACTTTCATCTAAACACTTTTTTTTTTCATTCGGAAAAGGGTTTTGATGAAATTTTGCTTTGACATCAGTATTCAAGACAGCAGATAGTCATGCAGCTGTGTTTTTCAGAGGTAGCAATTTCATACAATGCGTTTGATGAATTTTAGCACTCTTCACAAGGCTTCAAGTAAACAGACTGAACATCTTTTATATGCTCAGAGTGTGTTCACACTTGGCAGTTTGGTTTGATTGCAATGTACTTAAATGCTCTGTTAGTGCAGCAGTTGATTCAAATAAGTGTGAATGCTGCTGTCTGAACCTTGGTCCTTGCCAAACAAGCCGACCAAGACCTCTGAAAGCAGTGTATAGGGTGTAGGGTTTAAATCAAATTTTGCTTATCAACACATACATAAAACACGTCCATTCTGCAGATTTTTAGCCCTTCATTGATTTGGTTTATTTACTTGTGTAAATGTGTGCAAATTTATATTTATTCAGTTTTTCAATTAATTTCAGTAATAATATTGACTAATATGAGACTATTCATATGATTTATTTGCAATACAGTTTGTAAAGTAATATTTACTGTCATTTAGTAGAGATTTTATATACGAGAGACTTGCTTTATTTACAAAATAAAGTGGATCTAATTGGATTCTCATTGTAAACATTAAATAAAAGTTAAAAAGGTATTACTTTTTATTTCATTTATTAAGGTTTTTGTTCTGATACTCCCAAAATCATTCCGCATAAAATCCCCAGATTTTTAACAAAATTTTGCGCAGAAATAGCATGTTTTCCCTGTGTTCGTTTCCTCCGGGTGCTCCGGTTTCTCCTATAGTCCAAAGACATGCGGTATAGGTGAATTGGATAAACTAAATTGTCCGAAGTGTATGAGTGTGTTTGGGTGTTTTCCAATACTGGGTTTCAGCTGGAAGGGCATCGGTTGCGTGAAACATATGCTGGAATAGTTAGTGGTTTATTCCTCTGTGGCGACCTTTGATAGAGAATACGGAAGGAAAATGAATGAATGAATGAATGAGTATCGAATTTGAGTTTATAAGTGCTAGTATAATAAATGCAATTATTTAATAAAACATTGTAATTTCAAATAAAAAATATGTTATAGTACCTTATTAATGAATAATATCAGCATTTAATGATTAAGAACTAGTATCTAATTAGTCGTAATGTTCTATCTTTTAATAATGTACTAGTACCTAAAGAATAAGCTACAGTAGATAAGGATTGTTAGTACAAAATGAAATGAATACTAGCAACTAAGAATGAAATTGTTAGCATGAAAATCGATTTTGTTATGGTTTTTAGATCACACGTTAAAACGGCTTGCCATAAAATGTATCATTCTCTGTTTTGTTCCATACTAGACAAACCAAGTGAACCAAACAACAAGTGTGAACACGCGCCCTGATGCAGTAGGCATCATTTAAGGTTAGGTGAACAACTGTCTGTTGCCTGTCAGATAAAATACCCAGTCAAGGTCTGTGAGGCCATGAGGTTAATGTCTCTAGATGGTGTTTCGGTCACAGGTCTTGCATGACAGCTACTTGGCCGGTGTCTGCGGTTAGTGAGCGAGAACGAGCTGCGGATGAACCCAAGAGCAATGTGACACCCGGGGACCATCTCACTGTGGTCACATGTCCGGAAAGCTCAGACAAAATGGGTTTTACAGTTCATTACTCCCTGCATTGCTCACCAGGTTGGAGCATCTGCTTGATTTAACTGGTGAGTGATTGCTTTGCATGTACAGATTGGCTACATTGGAGGCTTGAGGCTTCTTTCTCTGTGAAAAAACAAGAGACAGAGAGGTGTAATTTGAGGAGATGGAGTAAAAAGGTTGCACCATGTTTAACATTATGTAAATTTAAAACGACACAGGAAGAGGAACAAAACATTTATTATATAAATTGAGTTTTTTACAGTGCAGTGCTGGATTATAAGATGCATTTTGGTATAAGGATGGTGTAGGTTATAAATCAAGCGCAAAGCCATTGGACCAAGTTTTTCAGAAGATTGCCCTGTTCCTTAAAGAAAAACGTATTACGTGCTTATGGAAAGGTGCGCATTCCTCAAAAAGCCCAGGAGGGCAACCCATCAAAATCTCTACGCTGAGAACATTTATATTCATAAACATCTGGTGTGTATTAGGGAACAATTAAATAAAGGTGAAAATTTGCATTTGTGGATGGAAAGTGGGTTATGAGAATCAAGGGACTGAAATGTAATACAAAACTTGGAGCTTGATGATTGTTTTGGGTTCCGCACGAATTAGGATGCTGGAAAACTACTCCAGGCATTATTGAGTCTCCGTATTAAGAGTAAAAGAGTTCCAACTCTCCAGAGGGAGTAATGAGTTTGACTAATCTCCCATTGTCTTTAAATTTTAGGGGTAATGCGGAGGTTAATTAGTCGATGATTTGTTTGCTTCTAAAAAAAACAGCAAATAATCATTACTGCAGTGGTACACAGGAAAACATGTCATTTGATTTACAGAGCAAAAATAATTCTACTGTGAAGAGTTGGCATTTAATCTATTGCTAAGTTGGGTGCAACTTTTTTCTCAACATGGGAAAGTGCACCATACTTTTTAAAATAGCAGCGCATGATTTAGCTTTTTCTGAAAGTAAAAGGCCTACAACGTTTTGAAAAATTGTCATACATCAAAGTGTTATTCTAATAGAAATAATTAATTCAGAACTGCTGAAATTATTGTAAGAAATCCAGTATCACTTCTGTGACTATTCTTAAGATGTTGGCTCCCTGCAGTCAGTGTCTAATTTGACTTTAATTGCAAATCCCTTGTTTAATTTTGTAAGCATTGTTTCAAATTCATTGTCAAAATTAGGCACTTTATAAATTATAATCACTAAAATTATGAATAAACTTTGTGGTGTTTTCAGCGGTGAACCTATTGGCCATGATGTTTCTATGCTCAGTAGGAATCTGCGGACATTTTTTGCTATTTCTGCAGAGTATTTTGTTAAAAATCTGCAGATTTATGCAGAATGATTTTATGAGTATTATAACTAAAAACTTAATATGTGAAATAAATGTAATACCTTTTTACTTAATGTTTACTTTAATGTTTATAATGTAAATCCAATTAGATCCAATTTTTTTGGTAAACAAAGCAAGTCTCTCATAAAATCTCTACTAAAAGACAGAAAATAGTACTTTACAAACTGTATTGTAAATAAATCATATGAATATTTTCATATTAGACAATAATATTACTGAAATTTATTTAAAAACTAAATAAATATGAATGTACACACATTTACACCAGTAAATAAACAGAATCAATGATGATTCACATGCAGATTCCGTGTGGGCCTAGTGATCGGTTATTATACTTCTATACTTCTTATTATAGTTCTAAAGTGAAAACTGAACATTTCTGTCTCCTTATTTAGAATTTGTAGCGTAATATTGTCCATATTGAAGGCATTTTTGATCATTAATATCTAACCCTACTGAACATAAACTTAAATGCTAATGTAGAGGAATCATGTAACAATTACATTTCAGAAAAACATCACCTTTGAGAAACATCCAGCTCAAGTCGTACTAGGATGGAGGTTTGGGTGGTTAAACAAGTTCTAATGTTTCATCATCACATTCAAGACTACACTCTTAAAAAAAAAGGTTCCTTGAGGTTCTATATAGAACCCTAGGGTTCTATACTTGGCCAGTAGAACCTTTTACCCAAAAAATGGTTCTATTTAGAACCCTTTGAGTGCAAAGAACCTTTTTGATTAAAATGGTTCTATAATGTGAGATTTATGACATAATTATATAGTAAAGATTATAAATAATAATAAGCTATAACATAGAGAGACAAATCTTTTTGAGTCAAAACCTAATAAAATGACTGCTATGGTCAAAAATCTAATCAATGTATGATGGGATTTTTGTTTCATGCAGGTTTGTAAATTACCATATAACTAATATTTATCTATGCTTAATATTTAAATTTTTTGACAAATTATTTTGTGAAATTAATTAAATAACCAGTTTATTCAGACTGTTCAGTGTGTTGTTATGGTTTAATAAAATATTTTAAACTAATAATCATGAAAAAGCCCTCTGGTGACGTCATTCATTTGTGGACTGGTGGTGACGAGCCTGGAGAGTGACGGTTAATTTTTGAAAAGGAGAACTCCGCTTTTGCAGCTGCGTCATTCAGGTACGTTATTACTCTTTTAAAACTATAATAATTAAATATTTTGTATTACGGGGTAATGTTTCTCTTCCCTTGTCTTATATGGTGACAGACTGAATAAGGGGTAACGTTTATATGGATTAATACTGTGCTTGTAACTTTCTGATGGATTTCTGTCGTCAGCCTTCGGTTCAGGAATCTGTGTCAAGCTGACTTTGCTCTGCTTTTTGTTCGAAATAAGTTACAGTTTCGCTTTATTTGTTTGTCAGTATTAATTAAAACATCAATAACAATAAAACAGGTCCGTTATTTGAAGGCGAGCTCCGAGAGGCAGCGTGAAGCGCGTGCACGCTCTTTTAATGGTAACTTCTTATGAGCCGATTTCCGCTTTCGTGCAGTTTTTATCTCCAACCTTGAACAAACAAGTACTCCCAGCTTGCTCGTGTGTGAGTTTAGCCCAGTTTAACTCGGGCTAAACTCTGTAAAGTAGTGTACACGCCGGCTAGTCTGCATTAAAACCTCAAGGGAACATGCCGCGCTCGCGCCCGCCCGAGTCTATGCACGCGCCCGCCCGAGTCTATGCACGCGCTATAGTAATAATTGCTAAGGGTATTATTAAAACCTTTCAAAGCCAAAACATATTTTAATAATCCATAGATTAAAGATCAGGTGTTATTTATGAAGGACATACAAACATGCAGGCTAAATGTATTGTGAAATGTTGAACCTTGTTAAATATAGGCTACATATATGTATATATTGTGCTAAATAAGTTTAAAATTCATATTTTAATGTATATCTTTCTTTTCTTCAAACAGCCTGGACACTGAACTGCATCGTAAATCTTGTGCTCGGTATGTATTATTGCTTTTAATTCTAAACAAACTGTATTAAGTATTATGAAATGAATATTATAAAAGACTTTAACATTGTATTGTAACCTGGGCTGCAGGACACAAGTAGCTTTGAAGAGGAAGGATCCCAGCTTAAAGAAGGACATGCGTTACATCCATAATTGTGACACAATTATCATCAACAAGGACACCTGGTAAATATTGTATTTTATAACATGCATATGTCAGACTTGGTTGTTGTGTACTGAAATACATTTATCACAAAAATGTTCTATTACTTATTGCTGCTGTTTGTACAGTGAGAATATTAAGGTCATTGCTTATTAAAAAGTCCTGCAAAGAAAATATGTTTTAAAAGAAAGTGTAAATTTGCCTACAGGATTTGTTGCAATGTCTGCAAAACAAATTTAAAAATGAAAGGATTTCAGTGGTGAGCTCATCTATCATCTTGCAAAATGAAACAAATTAATGGGATGAAAAGGAAGTGAACTGTACTCTGAGGAACTTAACACAAGGCAAGTTCAGTTCAATACATTTGATGCCAAAGGTAGATTAATTCTGTGGTTTAAATTCATATTTACACACTCTAAAATGCTGTCTTTCTACCTCAGATTGTGATGGACCTGGAATGCGACACCAGATATTCATAAGTCAAGAACTGAATGAACACCCTTTTCCAGAGTACAGATTATGGAGGGGTTTGCAGAACTAATGGAGCAGTTTTTTCTTCTTGGAGTGCCACAGCTTGTGAGTAAACACTGTTACATTGTGTGCCAAATAGTTTTGCGTCCATGATGACTTTAAGAAACTTGTATTGCTGAAAATATGTCATTTGGAAACTTACACATGAAGTAAACAAAATGTTTTTTTGCATTTAGGATGCTGCATAGAAAACTTGGTGAAGAACACAGAAACATCTTTAAAAGAAATGGCCCAAAAAGGGACAGAAAGAAGGAAGTGCTCCATGACAGTTTCATTGGACCAGCAGCGGAAACCGCAGAAGGTAACTACTCCCTATATTACATACTATTTGCCCCAAACACACACACACACTTTAATTGTATTAATTATAACTGTAATTCTATTTGATGACATGTTAATTGGTTAAAAGTACTCAACATTAAAATATTGTTTTACAGAAATCCAAAGGTCCTACACCATCCAGGATTCAGCAGCTCTCCTGATTCCACCAAGGCTTGAAGTGTCAGCATTACAATGGACAACACTCACTCGCTATCCTTCGACTTCCTCATTTATCAGAGGCACCACAGTGGAGTGAATCACCAACTAATCTGCCCTTTCCAGCCACAACCCAGCACTTGGAAACACCCATATACTCTCTCATAGATCTACACACATTCACTCACTATGGCCAATTCACCTATACCGTACACATGCTTTTGGACTGTGGGGTCAACCGGAGCACCCAGAGGAAACCCACAAGAACACTGGGAGAACTTGCAAACTCCACACAGAAATGACAACTGGCCCAGTCGGGACTCGAACCAGTGACCTGCTTGCTGTGAGGTGACAGTTCTAACCAGTGAGCCACTGTGCCACCCATGGACAAAACTATTTACCTTATAAGAGAGGCTGACTGACATGGACATGCTACAGGTTGTGAAATGGCTGTTTGCAGTGTTTCGTCTAATCATTCTGCAATGTTTTAGTAATGTTTTTTTATTAAATTATGTATAAAAATGGATGTTGTGATTACCAATACATGCAGGTACCATCCACTTTTTGAAATTGTAGTGTTATTTAATAGATGTTTTGATTGTTTGTGTATTGTTTCTATCTGCATTGTGATATATTTCTCTTCATTTTAGAGATGTGTGAAAGTTAAGCTCTGTATTTGTTCAAACAGTAAAAAAGCTTATAAAAGTGAAATCATTTCAATTACATTGTAAAATGCCATTAAACTGTTAAGGCAGATCTGCTGTCCAATGCAAAGTATGCAGAGGTGCAATTTTAAATATTTTAAAAAATATTTTGTATAATGAATTGAATAAATTTAAACAATTTGAATTGTCTGGATTGGTTTTATTTTTTATTCATTAATAAGTAACAATAATTCAATAATAAAAAAAGAACCCTTAAATGGTTCTAAATAGAACCATCTAACTTGAATTCAAAGAACCATTTGGGGTTCTATTTAATGAACCCTTAAAATGGTTCTATATAGAACCTTTTTGGGGTTCCATATATGAAGCGCTCGATAGAACCGTTTTTGGTTCTATATAGAACCGTTTGTTTTAAGAGTGTAGAATTACAATTGCAGTCATTGAAGTTTGAGAAATTCATTCAGATATTTTAATGGTTTCTGATAATCACTGTGAGGGATTGACTAAACACAGCAGATTGGGTCAACTGACCGATCGAAGTGGGCTTGTGGGAAACAGGGGGTTTAGAAAGACAGAATATTGAAATGAATTATTTGAGGCTTTAAAAATATAAGCTGAACGAAATGTGAATGTATGTTCTCATTATAAGTGTGAACATGTAAACCTATTGTAGGGTGCATACAAAACATCAACAATCATAATGGATTATTGTAAGCCTTTAAATTACCACAACCTGCCAATAATTAACTAAAAATTACTCCAAAGTTCCCACACAGGTAGGCTATATGACAATTCCTGCACTAGAACAAAACATATATTAGCATATCTTAGCAAGACATTTAGTGCAAAGTATATACTTACTGACTTTTGTTAAAGTCCACTGCCTTTAGTGTGTTTGTAATTTTACATTAGGAATAACATAAATAAAACAAATATATGGTTGACTGTTTAACTCACTGACTTGAGGAGAAAAGATTAAAACGTTCTTATGCTGGGGGCACTATGTCAAATGAACCAAAACTTCCTGTACAGTATATGGTTTATTATGTAATTCTAGTGAACAAGGTTAAATATCAGTAACATAAAGACTGATATTTGTTATTGGTTATTGAGTATTTTGGACACGTCCATGCCTAGGAGGATTCTAATGGAGTCTAATCGAGGTAGAGATCATGTATTTTATAGTAAATACATTATTGGATGTAGCACAGTAATGAGTTAATGTTGCATACCATAACAAAACAGTGCATGAATGACTCTTTGTTTCTGACTGGACCCTTAATAAAACTTGATGAGGTTTAATTGACTGAGATTAGTGCTGCCCCCTGCAGGCTTCATAGCAGTGCTCATAAACCTCAAGCATTAAGAAACAATCAGTGTAATGACAAGCTTGACAGAGAGATTGCAACTGAACAAAGCTTTAACTGTGAGCTGTTTGTTGTAATGAATGAATTCCCAGACGTTTGTATTTAGAAGCCAAGAGCAAGGCTTTCTGTAATTGATGGTCTTTATATTTTATTATAAAGCGTATCCGTTTTTGGAACTCAAAGATCTATTTTGATCTGTTTTCATCAGATTATTAAATCAAATGTTTATTAAAAATTAGACCCTGGATAATTTTTTTTGGTGACAATTTGTTTGCTTTTACTGTGATTTAATAAATGACCTGATAACTCACGGTCTTGTTCTTTAGAAATTCTGCCAGCTGGCAGTCAAATTATACAGAAAGATCTTTATTAACCCAGGATGTTAGGTCAATCATTTGGCTGACTTTGAAATTGAGATCGATCTTTAGCTAAATTGCCAGGAGCAGACATGCAACTGCCCAAAAAACCTTAGCCTGATCATTTTTGTGAGTAATATTTATTTCCTGAAACAGAGTTTCCAATTAAAAAAAAAAAAAAAAAACATCAAACAAGATAAAAAAAAACAGAAGTGTTCCAAACAAAAGCACAAAAGTCTCTTTTGTTTCATTGTATCTCTTTTGTAGTGACACAGCGTCTGTTACTTTCTGCTATTATGCTAAAAGCTACTAATAAATGTTAATTTTGTTAGATTTTTAGTAAGAACTAAAAGCCTTTGGTTTTATTTGAAGCTTTTATTTCAAAGTGAGTGACACAGAATCTCTTGCTGTGTCAGGAGACTAATGTGCTTCATTAAAACATTTCTCTGAAATGATATAAACTAGGTGAAACAGTCAAATATTTGATCTGGAATGTCAAAAACTGAAACCATGGTGAGCATACGAAATAAAAACAGATCATCTGTCCATCAGTGTTTTTTCAGTGTTTCATCAGAATAGTTGTGTTCCAATTCAAGTACTTATTCATTAAGTATGTGAACTTATTCACTTATTCATTAATCTAATGCTTAAATGATCAAACGCCCTATTTTAACCAAGACAGTTCTATATATTTAATCTTGGTAACACTTTACAATAAGGTTAGTTAATATTAGTCAGTGCATTACCTATTCATTCATTCATTCATTCATTCATTTTCTTTTGGGCTTAGTCCCTTTTTTAATCTTGGGTCGCCACAGCGGAATGAACCGCCAATTTATCCAGCATATGTTTTACGCAGTGGATGCCCTTCCAGCTGCAACCCATCACTGGCAAACATTCATACACACTCATTCACACACATACACTACGGACAATTTAGCTTACCCAATTCACCTGAACCACATGTCTTTGGACTTGTGGGTGAAACCAGAAGGAAACCCTCGCGAACAGGGGGAAAACATGCAAACTCCACACAGAACATGCCAACTGACCCAGCCAAGGCTCAAACCAGCGACCTTCTTGCTGTGAGGTGATCGTGCTACTCACTGCGCCACCTTGACACCCTGCATTAGTTATCTTAATTGTTCTAGTTATGGCAACTTTTCCTAGTTTTTCAACTTAATTTTTCTAGTTACCATAATTTAAATTGTTATGGCAACTTAGTATTATATATTTTTAATGAACTTTTTTAAAAACCTGCTTTTCATCTAAAACCTCATTAGTTAGCAGGGCTAACAAAATTAACTAGTTAACTGCATCTTAATTGTTCAAATTGTGACAACTTTTTCTAGTTATTCAACTTAATTTTTTAGTCACCACAATTCAAATGGTCTAGTTACGGCAACTTACCTTTTTTTAAATGAACTTTCTTTTAACGTCATTTAAAAACTTATTAGTTAGCAGGGCAAACAAAATTGCATAAAGAGGAGAAGGAATTGATCAGTTTTTGAAGCAATATATTACAACTGTCCCTTATTCCACTCCAAAAAAATATGTAAAAAAACCCAGAAAAAAACAACCAAACAAACAAAAAAACTTGTCACTTTATCTATTCCAAGTATTGTGTTCACACAGAAAATTCAGAAAGCTAAAAGAGCACTTTACATTTCCAGATGATACATCTAGTGTATATTTAATAAAAAAAGGCAAGTGTGGAATGTAAGACGTTTCATGCACTCTGTTGTCAAGGCTTTATTTAAATAAAGGAGGTGTTTGGGCTTTCAGACGCCCATGACTGATAAAATATGTGAAATCCACATATTTTTTAACAACTATGTCCTTACTAACACAAAAAGAAGAATAGAGCAATGTCTGAAGAATGGAACGCAAATGGATTTACAGTCTCAAAACCGCTGAAAAACTGGCAGAACATTCAGACTAATTTCAGAAAGCAACCTCAACTACTTCCCCTGGAATTCACATAGAGTTAAATTTGTTATCAAGTTTGCTCATTTTAGATGTCTCAATCTATCTGTGGTCAGTTTTGGCAGAATGAAGAACATCATTCTCACGCACACCTACTCACAAGCTCCTCCTCATTCCCGGACGTTTCAAATATTTATAAAGGACATGAGGAAAGTTATGCGTAAAAAAGGTCTCAATGCTGCATGTTTAAATAACATTTGATATTAATCTAGGAAGCAATGGAAGGCTGCTGGTCGGCTTAATTCTATTATGTAATTTATTACATCTTCTTTTATGGATCTTCATCCCGTCATTAAACAGATGCCAAGCTATTAGGTATGACAATGTTATTTAAGATGTCTGTTTGTACTTGTTGCTAGCCACTGCAAAAGGGCATTTATTATTTAAGGTAGGGGGCTTATTTTATTTCGAGGGAAGTGAAACTTCAAATACACAAGAGTAAATGATTAATCCTGGTAAGCTCCAGCAACATTTATCCTCCAGCCTGAAAGTACATTTATATTGCAGTTCTTGTATTTTGCTCAGAAATTGCTTGTAAATTTCACAAAGAGCTGCAACGAAATGACATGCAGTATGTTCAATTATAGATAAAGTTAGTATGTGGAAGAACTGAAAAAGCATAATAGCTGTATGAGCATAAATAAACAGTAAGTAAAAAAGTAAGTGTAATTCTAAACCAAGCTCATTGGAAATATATGCCACAGAGTCTAGTTTTGTTAAACCACAAGAAAGTGAAGTGAAAGAAGTGACATGAACAATAGTAAAAACATTTTTTTTTTACCACAAAAAAGTAATATAATAAAATATATTCACAAATTTTCCTTCGACTTAGTCCCTGATTTATAAGGGATCACCACAGCAGAATGATCTGCCAACACACACGTTTAACTTTGGACTGTATTTGCTTTCATATATCAATGCTCCTCATATATTGTTGTGCTGATACTATGAGGCTGTGATTCCAGTGGTTATGGATTACATAGCGATTTTGCCGTCTTTGCTTTATTACAAACATGCACTGTTTTAAAACGTTTTAAACCTGTAAAACTCGTTCCTGAGGTGTAGCTGATCACAGAGAGTTGGAACAGATCTGTTAATCCCAGTTTCTTTGTAAATCCTGTTTTATGAACTTGTTTATATGCGTTACTAGGGAGACATGTTAACATGCGGCTGTCAATCAATTCGATGGGTGGTGAAAATTGCACTCTTACATCACGTTGCGGTGGGCCTCGACATAACCGGAATTGGGATGGTATTTTAACGTCATAAAATAAAAAAGAGACTTGTGTTTATATTACTCCAATATGACAGTGGACACACTATACCTATGCACAATTCTTTCCAAACAGCTTACAAAAGTTGACTTTGTATCATAGGTGCCTTTAGGGCATTTATTGTGTTTGGTTATTGTTGATGAGGACTTACTGGAGTAATATATTAATATAGAATTTGTATAGGCGGCATGGTGGCTGTGTGATTAGCATGGTTGCCTCACAGCAATAGGGCCGGCTGGACCAGAAAGCCTTTCTGTGTGGAGTTTGCACGTTCTCCGGGTGTCTGATTGAGTGAGTGAGAGTAATGAGGATATCTGTACTTTTACTCATACATGTAATCTGTATACTTTGTCCACAACTGAAAAATATTGTCAGCAAACATTAAAAAATACCAGTTCTAATATATTATATTTCTTTTATATTCTCCAAAACTACATACACACGTGGAAAGAACCCATATAAACATATGTTTTAATATAGGTTTTGGTTTAGGTTTTTAATACATGTGACATATATAAAACTGGCCATTTTCCTATATTATATGTACATATATGTATAGGTATAGGTTATTTCTGTGTGGCTTTTCACTTATTTACCATAGGTAAATTCTATAACATGCCAATTACATGTGATACCAATTTCAAGTGTTTGCACATACGTTTTTTGAAATTTTAGTTCTCAGTTAGCTAGTTCTTAGCTGTGATAATAGAAACTATGAGCTAGGCATCATGTATGACAGTTGCCAAAGTGAGATTTGAGCTATATAGGAGATATATCTTGTGTGTACATATAGGGCTTATATGCAGATAAAGAAGCAATGCAGGAGACCTATATGGCCTGTATATGCACCTCAATTTTGCCTATATGTGGCATATACTGTATATGCATATATGCAGTGCATATATTATCATATATGTGCATATACAGTACAGTACTTTCATATATGTGCAAATATCGCCATATAGGTTCTTTCCATGTGGTTAAGCATTCAATCATTTTGCTTCGGCTTAGTCTCTTATATCAGGGTTGCCACAGCAGAATGAACCACCAACTATTCCGGTATATGTTTTATGCAGCGGATGCCCATCTTGCTGCAACTCAGTACTGGGAAAAACACCCATACACTCTCACATTCACACACACTCCCATACATTCATTCAATTATTCATTTTCCTTTGGCTTAGTCTCCATTTCAGAGGTTGCCGCAGCGGAATGAACCACCAACTATTCCAGCATATGTTTTATGCAACGGATGCCCTTCCAGCTGCAACCCAGTACTGGGAAACATCCATGCACCCTCATTCACACACATACAATGGGACAATTTAATTGATTCAATTCACCTACACCGCATGTATTGGACTGTGGGGGAAACCAGAGCATCGCAGGAAACCAACTCGTACACAGGGAGAACATGCAAACTCCACACAGAAATGCCAAATGGCCCAGCTTGGATTTGAACGAGCGACCCTCTTGCTGTGAGACGTCAGTGCTAACCATTGAGCCACTAGGCCGCCCCACTCCAAACGCAATTCGGAAAAATCTTTTTAGAGTCTATAAATGTTTTCAATTTATTCTTCTTTCTCCTTTAACTTGTTTGTTCATCCACACTGCTTTGCTTGTAGTTAGTAAACAGAAGAGGATGAAAGCAGCGGTATGCTGAGTTCACACTATTCTAGTGCTAAATCACGCCTTCCAGTGCTCCTTGCTGCCTGACTGACCCTAAGAAGCTGCTCTTGTGTCTCTGTAGTCCAAGTCTAATTGCTTGCAGGCCTCTCAGCAGCCTGGCATTAATTCTTTCTGACCCCATGAGCCATTGATTCCACTCCATTTGTCCTTCTCCTTCTCATTAGTGTTAGTTTCTAATTATGTAAGACTTACTGGCAACTGAAGGGCTTTTAGTCCCTCCAGAGGACTTTTCAACAAAACATGGGTTTAGCAAATGAGCTCTCAGGATGTCTGGGGAAGCATCGTAACACCCAATGCTGAATTAAGGAGACTTGGCAAAACGTGCAGATGTGGAGCGACTTTACAGCTGCAGGCAGCGAGAGCTGAGAGATCTGTCCATGAGGTCTGATTAACAAGTTCAGCTGACTCGGCCTCCAAATGCTTCCCATGTCATGGAAAATTCCAAGATCTACAACTGATGGACATTTGGTCAACAACTTCAAAAGCTTTTTACAGTTTTTATTATTCCTTTGACTCAAACCAAGGAGACAGTTTAACAGCAGGATTCACAACTAGACTTTGGGTGCTAAATTTAGTTTGAAGCTAATGCTACTGCTAACAAGCTCTTCAATTGGTCAAACATTGATTGCGCTTTAAAAAATGACAGCTTTGACAACTTTTTTTCATCATTGTTACTGTTAGTGTAAAGCTAATTTAACTCACATTGATGAAATGAAGTCAGAAAGAAAAACTGACACACTGCCTCTATTGCTCTCAAAACGTTTATTGAAATTAAAATAATTTTCTTAAGCTGATAAAGGCCGATTATGTTGAAATGTGGTTTTACTCTCAATAAAGTGTTTTTTTGAGAGCAGTAGTGACAGTGATCAATGACTGATTTGTGATGTTTGCTAAATGTACACATACAACATAAGCTAAACTGTTCTTTACATTGATAAGGTCAGTGTAATAATAATTATTACCTGTTCAACCACTGGAAAAGCATGGAAAAACAAACATAAAAACTGATTCAGTTTTTAGCTCTTCTAAAATTATTAACAAAATCACAGATTTTTTTCGTCTGACACTTTTTAAAATGAAATTTAGAACATAATCCAAATAAAATCCACGTATGTGTCACGATAACCAGCGATCAAGCAGTTACAGATCGAGAATTACAAATCTATCATGGATATGAACTACAAATCTCATCAAGCACAGCACACACACCAGTTCGTTTTCTCCCTGATTGTACACACACAGCTGAAAACTCATCATAAAGTGATTACATGGACTATATATACTGCTCGCATTCTCAAATACTTTGCTGAGTCACGTTTACTTGTAACATTACAAAGCGTTAGTCTTGTCTTGTCTTGAATTGTCTTACTGTGCCGTGCCTTTTAATTTTTGCCTTGTTTAAATGTTTTTGTTTGCCACCTGCACAGTGGCACACTCTGCCACCAGTTTGCCTCTGCCTGTGACTATGACTACACGTTTGGATTACTCAAATGATACTGTTTGTTGACTATTACCTGCCTGACTAAGCTCTAAAA
>CAIGQQ010034734.1:6969478-6980653 GCA_903798035.1 Danio albolineatus | reverse complement strand
TGGACATGAAATATTGGGTCCGAGTTTCTTTTAAGGTAAAACTCACATTGTTAATAAACCATTAACTATAGCTTTTGTCTTGGCAATCTCCTACTATGTTGCTTATTAATAGTTATTAATGTAGTGTTTATGTATTACTGGGTAGGATTGCAGATTATTTACTTTTATAAGTACAAATAAAAAGTCAACATCTTAATAATAAGCAGATAATAATTGATTAATAGTAAGAACTGTTCCTTAATCTAAAGTGTAACATTAAATGTGACAAAGTTTATCAAGTGTTAAATTAATTTGCGAAATAATTCAATACATTTATTGTAAATTATCTTAAAGTTTTTGCTAAGAAAAAAAAACAGTTCATAATAAAGTACAATATGACTGGGCTAGAGATAAAGACAAACACTGTAAGAGTATTACAATAGTCTTTTATTAAAGTCTGCATGATGTGGAAATGATATTTTCTTCAGTATTGTGATGAATATCAGAGTGAAATGACTTCTAGAATGAGAGAAAAAAAAAGTTGGCCAGGATTTGATTTTGCTAATCAGGACTTGTTTGGTTTATTAGATTTGTTTTTGGATTGTTTTACATTTTTGGGGACATTTAATTCCTAAATCTTCTGAGGTAATTTTAACAGCAATTAATGAATATGATTGAAGATGATATCAGTTGTGTTTGCACAGAGCAAAAATGAGAGCAGTGTGATACAAGAGATGACGGTTTAATTAACATGTTTATAATGCCAGAATGGACCAGAATTAAGTATTTCAGAGCCTGCACCATATAACAATCAAAAGCTAAATGCTTCTATTACACCATTATACTGTGTTAGAGAGCTGGCGTTTGATACAGAAACCACCACTGAGCAATTAAGTTAAAATGATGCATAGACTGTTCACAGCTCGCTTGCATTTAGTCTCATATGGCACATGAGTCTAATGGCTTTATATTACTTTCATTACTCGCGATCAAACATCGGGGCACACATCTTTCAGGTTGTAATCAGGCACACTATATTTGAATGCATGGTGAAGCACGTTATTCGATTTTGGATTTTCTTTTCAAAACACAATTACTGCATTGCATGAACACTGGAAGGCAGAGTCGCACCAGCAGTTGAGTCAGCGAGAGGGTAATAATGATATTCCATGCTGTAGAGTCACAGAAATGGTAATATGATTAGTTTGTGGATTAATCAGGCAAATGGGCGTTATGAAAATGGACAAAACAGCAGCTATAATCCAATAGCTCATTTGTGTTTGTTCAGTCCCAGTAATTACCATAGAGACCCATACAGAAATCTGATATATGGAAATATATACAAATTACTTATTTGACATACATAGTTCATATTTGGATTTCATATAAATTAAATATACAGGGTGGGCCATTTATATGGATACACCTTATTAAATTACATAGACAATTGCCTTCAGATGACCCCAGAGATAAAAGTCTAAGGGGGTCAGATCGGGAGACCTTGGGGGCCATTCAACTATAGGCTACAATGACCAATCCACTTTTCAGGAAACTGTATTCAGGAAACCATTACCATTTTATTAGTGTATCCATATGAATGGCCCACCCTGTATTTCACTTCAATTCATCTTTATTTCTATAGCGCTTTTACAATGAAGCAGTCTAGGTGCCAGAGGCTGGAGAAGCTGGACGTCAGCGAGACTTGTCTCTTCTTGGAGCGTCACAGGAATCAATCTCATGCTGTCCACTCCTCCAAGCACCACAGCAGCTGCTCAGGATACGGCCTGGTCCAGGATTATGGAACCTTGGGGTTGCCTTGGGAAATATATGCCATATATACAACATATATTTTAAAATGTTGCAATTTATGTCTGTTTACATGGATATTTTGTCAACCAATTACAAATATTAATACAAATTTATTAGATATATAGATAGATGGTTGTTCCCATTCTGATTCTAGTATTGGAAATACGCACCCATAAAGCAAAAAATCTGGCATCGGCTTGGATGATTTGAAACCTTTCTTACAATTATCAATGCAGAAAACTTTTTTTTTCTTGCTTTGTGCAATGTAAATATAAATTTGTTAATTTTACTTGATTCAAACTCATTGCCTTAATTCAATTAATAAGTAGTTTTAACGTGATTGTGTTATTTATATATATAAGTATTAATTTCTTACTTATATATTACAAATATTCCTTACTTCACACACTTGGACCATTTAAGTTTTGTCGACTTAACTTGATCTGTAATCTAAGTTAATGGAGTTTTACCATTTTATTTAATCTCACACTAAATCATGTCTCACCATTTTAATCACGTGCAACAAAATACACATTAACACTTCACTCTAAAAATATATTGTTTTGCTTGATCAAACTACTTATTTAAAATGAATTGAAACAATACAATTCTTGTGATTTTATTGGGACAACTTAATATTTTTATGTTCAATCCACATAGATTTGTTAAAAGTGTTAGGTTAACTTAATCGATTTGTGTTGGGAGAACATGAATGAATTGTGTGGAACCCTGCATTTTTTTTTACAGTGTTCATTTGTTTCACATTTATTTTCCATTCTGACACAAAGCATGCTGGGAACTAGCAATCGACATGGTTGGGTCAACTCATTCAGTTTAAGTTCAGCTTAATGCAATCAAATTTTGAGTTCATGCAACTTGTTTCTATTAAGTACAATCAACTTTTACAAAAACTGTAAGTCAAATGAACCTATTTCATATAATTTATATATATTACTTTTAGGGTTCTTCCATTATAAAGAAAGTAATATACTAGTAAACTACATAGAATAATAGTAAAATAGATAATAGATTAGTAAAATAATAAGTAAAAATAGCCTTTTATTTGGAATGTGGTTTATTTGCAAATGTATCTTATTCTGTCTACATTTTTAAAATTTTGATTTGTGGCTGCATTTAAAGTTTTTTTTCAGTGTGGAACAGTAAATAATATTACTGTTAATGCATGGCTGATAATGAAAAGTACTCTAGTTAATTTAAGGCGTTTGTTTATGTTTCATTAAGGGATCAATCTGAAGCACACTACCATAAAAAATTAGATCAATTAATACAAGGCTGGTAGCCATATATACTGTACAAATACACACCCAGATATCAGATCAGCACTCCGGGCATTGAAATAGGTACTTCAAATGGATGAAAAATAAATGCCAATGGACATTTTTGCAATATTTTGAAAAATATGAAGTGTTCCACAAACACTCAATTGCTTAACAAACAAACAAAAAAAATCCCTCCCACTCCGTACTCTAGCTTTTATTTTTCTGAGCACTCACAGTACGATAGTATACTATAAGTAGCACTACGTGTGTGTATTGCCTCTTCATGTTGAATTGCTGAGTGCCTAACTTTGGAGAGAAGCTTCAGCTAAATGACAAAATATAAAATGTAAATATATTTTACACGTGTGAAATTCAAATATTAACTTGTTTTTCATATATGTAATTTGCATATATTGCCATATATCATATTTCCATAGAGATTTAAACATAATGTATAAGCCAATCATGCTGAAAAGAAGAAAATATTATAACGGTGAAGGTGAAATTAATTATTACAGAGTAAGTTAGTGGAATTACAGCATCTGCTGCAAGTCAATTACACCACAGTTATATTTGTTAATATGTAATGAAAAACTAAAAGCATAAAACTAAAGATATTACTGTTTAAATGTCATGCGAGCACTATTTAGACCACTCAGTGTCAAATCTCATGTAGCCATAGGAAACCATCTGAAAAATAAGCCTTGCTTTGGAAAAGTTGCTCAGTAACCACAGAGAGCTTCACAGGACCTCTTGTTACATAACAGATTGTTTTGGAGCATCTGGGCACATTCTGAGAAGTAAGTTCACCAGGTGTTGAAATCTTTATGATCCCTGCAGTCGACATGCCTCCTATCTGTTAATGTTTCGTATCTCAAGCATGAAAAGAAAAGAGGCTGAATAGTAGCTGTTTTATAACAAAACTACTGATCTTCAGTAAGCGCTCTGGGACACGTTCTGTATTCTACAAATAAGTGAGTGTCTTTGCAGCACATTCAGATGTTTCAGTCTTTTGTTTCCTGAAGCTTAAATAAGTAGGAATAATCTCGACTTCTATTAATGAGCTACCAGTGATGTTACCATGACAATCAATGACACTGCAGTGAGTAACTGATGAGTGCTGCTGTCTTAGGCTACCAGAAAAGGAAAATATTGACTTTTTGTAAATTCAATCAGTCCATCCTCTCACTAACTGCACCGTGATGTCCACCGCTTTTAATCAGTTACTTTTTTGCTGTTTAGGTTTTGGCATGATAATTTAAAGGGGTAGTTCACCCCAAAATGAAAATTACCTCAGCATTTACTCACTTTAAAGTGGTTCTATACTTTTTTATGGATTTCTATCTTCTGTTGAGCACAAAAGAAGATAATTTGAAGAATGTTGAGAGAAAAAAAACATGCAGGAACAAAACATACTATGGATATTAAGATAATGGCTGTTTTTCCTCAGTGGTTTGTCTTGTGTAAAGGTGTGTAAGTTGCTTCAGTAATTTTTACTTGATTACCGTAGTTAGGTATTATATTTGGAGAACTGTACTTGAAAGTACAGTTCATTCAGAAATAAAAATGCACTCATCATTTACTCATTAAAGTCATCCAAATATTTTAGTTGAGTTTAGAAAATATAGTATTAAAAAAAGCAAACAAACAAAACTTCATGACATATCAGTTTGCAGCATTCTTCAAAATATCTTCTATTGTGTTCAACAGAAGAAACTCAAATAGGGTTGGAAGAAGTGAAGGGAGAGAAAATGGTGAGCAAACTATTTTTGCATGAACTATCCCTTTAACACAATTGCTAAATAAACTGACTATATCACTTTTTAAAAATACATTTCTGAAGATTTATTTTTATTTTCATTTTATTTAAACCTGAAAAAAGATTTACATTTTTACTTTTAACGCATGTTAGACATGGTAAACAGAAACCGAAACATGCATGCTTCATCAATGATCTCAAGAGCTTAATTTCATGCTCAGGCACAGGATGCCCTTCCAGCTGCAACCCAGTACTGGGAAAAATCCATACACACAAATACTGTACACTACGGACAATTTAGATAATTCAATTTACCTATGGCGCATGTCTTTGGACTGTGGGGGAAACAGAGCACCTGGAGGCAACCTACGTGAACACGGGGAGAACATGCAAACTCCACACAGAAATACCAACTAACCCAGCTGACACTCAAACCAGCGGCCTTGCTGTGAGGCGACAGTGCTAACCGCTGAGCCTCACTCGCATAAAAGTAAACATTGCGTTTTTAATAAGTTCATGTTTAGTGATCCTCCTGCCAAAAGTGGATTGGCGTTATTATAATTATGTTGAAAAATAATTACAGCTGTCAATGCCTTGTTCATTTATTAATCTCATGAATTGCAAATAATTTAAAATCAATATTTGTTGTAAACAAAAAACAAAATACCCCATTTTTTATTAAAATGCCCCAATTAATCATTTAAAATTATGTTTTTGATAAAGAATTGTGTATAAAAAAATTCCACAAAAATGTAAATTTGTAATGCAGTGTGCTTGACCTCTAGAAAACTGCACAAAGTGATCACAGCAGTAAACGTTTTAAATGAGTAAATTATTGGTTGTATTCTTGTACATGCCGCTACAGAAGTATGGATTGTATGGGTGATTTTAAAGAGTGTCATCTTTGGACATCCCATAGACTTGCATTTTAAATGAGGATTGCATGCATATCTTTAATTTAAATTTTACTTTGTGTTCCAAGATTCTTTAGTTGTTTTTGTTATGTTTGGTTACTTTTACTTTTGTATTGATTGCATTGTGTGGCAACCATTTTATGAAAAGCGTAACCGCCTTGAAGCTGTGGATTACATTGCATTTACGTTATTGTGTCACTATATCTGCCTGCATTTGTAGATAAATATTTAGTGAACCTTTGTATGA
Source organism: Danio albolineatus (assembly GCA_903798035.1). Taxonomy (NCBI): domain Eukaryota; kingdom Metazoa; phylum Chordata; class Actinopteri; order Cypriniformes; family Danionidae; genus Danio; species Danio albolineatus. The sequence goes on along the minus strand of CAIGQQ010034734.1, from coordinate 6,974,665 downwards.
ACAAATATTTATACAATAACCATGACAACAACCTTAAGAGTGGACAAAAATACGCTATTAAGAGCAGTAGTACTGGTAAATACAGGCGATAATGGACACGATAATCTTCAGGCAGTGCTGTAAAACAGTATTACTCATGTGAGGCAATATAACCAAACAATCAAGATTAACATTTAAGCTCAAATTTCACCCATTGAAAATCTCTGCATCCTGAAGCACATTATATAGATCATTCTGTGTTTTTAGAACAAAAGTTAATGTCATACGGTTTGGCATTAAAATTTGTGTGAAATAAAAACTACAATGTTTATTTTACTGTTCTTTAAGTGAACAATAAATCAGTGCAAATTAATCCACTAAAAAAATGTTTTGAAAATCTACAAAATCTTACCATTTGATTCCATGTATAGAGTGGTCTGCTTCTCTGATTATGTCACTTCATTCTAACCACAGCCCTCTAACCATTAATTTGCTACAAGTGAATGATGTGCAAAAAGAAAGTCCTGCCTCAGTTTCAGCTGAAAGTACATCAACATCTTTTTAACTTTGAAGGGGTGGTCCACTACGATATCATATTTTAAACTTTGGGTGATGTGTAATGTAGCTGTGTGAACATGAACAACATCTCTGAATGTTAGATTCTCAAAGTTCATTGCAAAGGGAGAGGTTGGCTTTTACAGAGTTAACTTAGCAAAGCCTACAGCAAACAAAGTTTGGGGACTACAAAAAATACATCCAGGTTTGTGACAGCACAAATACTTCAACGTACACGCAAAGACGCTGTAATGTTATAGCAGAGAGAGCTAAAATGCCATCCAAACACTTTTCCACAAAGCTTGTTCTGTTTCTGTTTTTGGGCTTCCAAAGAATTCAAAGAGAGAAGTGCTTACAGTTTAATTTTAATTACGTTCTAGAGAATTGTGAAAAAGATATAGCTAGCATTTGACAAAGGACAGCTTCCTGAATCTCCCCAAGTTCAGTGCTGCATTCAGCTAAAAACTCCTCAAAGAAGGAGCTGCTCCATTCATAATAGATGAAGCTGTGGATTGTGAGGATTTTTATTTATTAAAATGTATCTATTACATGCATCATTTCTAGCGTTAACGCTTTGTTGCAGCAAGGATATAAACAATGGGAAATGCTGTTTGTCACCGTTAACAATTTAGCTACAAATTCATATTTATTCATCAAACCGCTGTAAACACCCACAATCTTCACCAGTTCTGCAGTGTCTCTCTATGTGGCCTACATCTACATTCTACATGTCAAATAACAAACTCGCAAAAGATAAGTCATTGTTTCATATTACTTGCACATGCTTATTTTAAATTATATGTGAAAGACACTTGTCAGATTTTATTTTAGAGAGCAGGTATGAGGTTCATCTGTGTCGTTTTCATTTCTTGTCTGATTCAGGCTCAAACTGATACGGCCAACAGCTGCTCTGCCTGACAGTGTTTACACAGCCAAGACACAGTGCATGCTATTAAAGGCGTGACACTTTTCCTGGTGACGTGGAGTTGATCCGCAAATCTCAGCAAATTATGTTAGCTGACCAATCAGAGCCTCTTGAGGGCAGTCCCTTTCGGAGCAACTAGGAAACCGTGGTTTTCATGTTAGCTGAGTAGCAGCGAGTAGCACATATATGAAAAAATAACGTGATTTTCAACAAATGAAGCATGAGCACATATTGCTTTGCATCTTATAAACACAGCCTTAAAAATACACTCTGGACCACCCCTTTAACAGATAATTAAACAAACTATTAAAGAGAAGTACCGCCACTCCAAACATTGAAGCAAAAGGTCAGATTTTGATTGAGGATTACCAAAACAAATCTTTTTTTAAGTAAATTAACTTGCACTGATTAATTGTTTACCTCAAGAATAACAATGTGCTCTAGAAAAATAAACATTGTAAATTTTGATTTCCCACAAGCTTTAATTTTAGGCTCACAGTTAAGGTTATATGCTTGTGCACCATTGTTATCCGACTAAAAATCCCCACTGATATTAGGAATAATTTACGTTTAGGTTTAGGTTTATAGGCAGAAAATCAGGTGGATTACATTTTCGCACAGCCTTCCTAGCCAGCCTAGAGTATTGTTGCTGATAATGTACATGTCTTTATACACATTACACCCACCTTGTGATGGCTACTTACAGCAGGATAACATCTAGGTGTTTTCTTGAACATGACAGTGAGTTCACTAAAACTCAATTGGCCTCCACAGTCACTATAGTACGGGGTGGAACAGGAGTTTTGCATCATATGTGCAGATGAAAAATCTTGGTCACACTTTAATTTAGGCTAATAAATAACCATTAATTAAGACATTCACCTCGATATTAATAGTTAATGTTAATAGTTAATTAATAGTTTTCAAGGTAGTAGTTGGGTTAAGGTACTGGGTAGAATTAGGACTGTGGAATACGATAATATTTTATAAGCACTATTAAACAGCCAAAATCTCAATATAGCCATGGTTAAGTTAGGGTTAAGTTTTAATTGTCAACCCTGTGGGAATTGGTACTTCAACTAATATACCCATATCTTGTGTGATGCTATTATATCAATATGAACCATCCAATGTCTGAACCAATCTCTGACATTTCTGGCACATTGTTAAATCACAATGCCATAAAAAAATTTCAAGAGTTCACACTTACAATAGCTGATGATTGATAATAAAGCTTGTTTGGCATGCTGTCCCGTGAGAGAGCCCTGAGCTCGTGTGATCCTCAAGCCCTGGGCTCCCTCCCATTTGCAGGGCAAGAGGGGAGTTTGAGCTCAGGTAGATCTCTATGAACTCCCCCGACTTATTTCTGGCTAATGGAATAGCTAGGAAGAGATGTAAGAACTTGGCTATCGATTTGGTATGTTCAATTTACTTAGGCTGCATGTTTTTGGACTGTGGAGGGTAAATCGGAGAACCTGGGGAAAAACCACACGAGCATGGGGAGAACGAGCAAACTCCGCACAGAAACGTCAACTGGTTTAGTAGGGACTTTAACCAGAGACATTGTTGCTGTCAGGCAACAGTACTGATCCGTGGGCAACCGTGTCCCCGTTTGGAAAGGAGGGGTGGAAAGAGGGGTAGTAAGGGTTGGGGGGGGAGGAATCTTCAAGATGAAGATACTAAGATAAGAAAACTCTGGTTATTTAAAACCAGTTAGCTGAGTTAGGAATCATCTGATTGGTCAATCGATCGTGAGCTGATGTAGACCAGCTGTAAGCAATCATAATCCTCTCGAAATTATTTTATAAATAAACTTCACAAAGTGAGGTAAAGGAAGGTAAAAGAGTGTATATCCCCGTATTTAGCAAGAAGTACCTATGAAATAGCTGGTGAGTGTGTTTGATGGACCAACAATAAAAAAAACTGTATTTTATATTCATTACAAGTGTAAATGGGTGGCACGGTGGCAAAGTGTTTAGCACTGTCAACTCACAGCAAGAAGGTCACTAGTTCGAGTCCCGATTGGGCCAGTTGGCACTTCTGTGTGGCGTTTGCATGTTCTTTCCGTGTTTGTGTGGATTTCCTCTGGGTGCTCTGGTTTCCCACACAGTCCAAAGACATGCACTATAGGTGAATTGGGTAAACAAAATTAGCCATAGTGTGTGAATGCGAGAGTGTATGGGTGTTGCCTGGTTCTGGGTTGTGGCTGGAAGATCAAACGTATGCTGGAATAGTTGGCAGTTCATTCTGGTGTGGCGACCCCAGATTAATAAGAGACTAAGCCAAAGAAAAATGAATGAATGTATAAATCTAAATACTTGCAAATTGTATGTATGCAAATTTTTTAACTACATGCAAATGGAGGAAACTTAGTATTCTTTTACTATTGATTTCTGGTAGACATCTTGGCACAAGTGCCGCTGCAGATAGCCTGACTGCCAGATAGCCATTATACACATTAGCTACTTGTGCAGTATTGAAAGAGATGCTGAATCTTCAGTGTAGCCACTAATGGATTGAACATCCTTTTGGTCTGTTATCTTGTGATGCACTCACTATTTTTGTTCTCTTTTATCTCTCTCTAAATTACTAAATAAACAACAAACCTCCAATACTGTCATTTTTTACACTACATCCAAATATTTTAGCTGCACTGCTTTTTTTGAGACAGGATTTATAATAATTACTCAGCTTATGGTATTATTTATAAAAGGCAACCCACGAGATGCCCTTTAATCTCATTAAATCTCATTTAATTTTAGATTGCAGTAAACAAATTAAACATTTGCAGTTGATTAGTAGATGGCCAAAGGGCATGTTGTTATGTCTTTTTTTCAATTACAGACGCAATGGCAAACTCATTAGCAAGACAAAAGACAAGTCTGATAACAGAGACGATTGTTCTGTAATTAATGGAAAATGCTCTCACACACAAGAAGGAAAAAAAAACTACTGAAGGAACAATACATAAATATCTGTGTCTGTCAAAGATGCATGAAGTTCACACACAAAGAAATGTAGAATATGTGCAATGTGTTTGTTGCGTAAACAAATAAGTTGTTGGACCTCCTTAAAACGCTACCATTATAATTAAATTTAGATTCAGCGAAGAACTTTGAATATAAACACATCTTTCCCCCTTACTCACTCACGTATGACGTTATTCTCTGCTTTATCAGGGGACAGCAGCCTGTGTAACTATTTTACACTTAGTCAGTTTAGAGGCTAATTTGTACAAATTCATTTTAAAAGGAGGCGTGACACCAAACCCCAACCCTTAAACCCAACCTTCATTGGTGGATGAGCAAATCATACTAAACAATATGAATAAGATCATACCATTTCATACAGATTAGCCACTAAATCAAAAAGCAGCGAATTACCGTGAGATAGTGTTGGGGACACCACAACGATATGAACCTTCCACAACATTCATGTAAACTTTAATGAAAGCTTGCTTTTTGTATTACCTGTCATTATTTACTCACATTTACATCTTTTTGAAACCTGATGAAACCATGAAGCATCGAGTTCATCAACATCTTTCTTCTGTGGAACTTCTGTGGAATTATCTAGCAAAAGGTTTAGAGTTTTCAGCAAAAATTATAGGAGAATAAATCCCACTGTAAAAATGTATAAATTAACAATTTTCCATATTTTGTGATTTGTGGTTTTATCGTAATTTATTTATTTATTTATTTATTTATTTATTTATTTATTTATTTATT